>VDFB02263613.1:0-36566 GCA_007258455.2 Sequoia sempervirens
TTAAGTGGGAGAAATGGTGGATGAGGGTAAATTGAAGGTAGATAAATTCAATGGGTAGAACCATCAGTTATGGAAGATGCAGATGGAGGATTATCTCTATCAAAAATATTTATGGAGGTCGTTGGAAGGAACAGCCAAGAAACCGACAGGAATGGGTGATGAGGAATGGAATCTTCAAGAAAAAAGGCACTGGGAGCTATTCATTTATGCCTAGAACAATTAGTGACATTCAATATTACAACAATAAAGACAACTCAAGAGTTGATGGAAACCCTGGTGAAGTTATATGAAAAGCCTTCCACTTCAAATAAGGTATTTCTCATGAAGCGTTTATTTAATATGAAAATGGAAGAAGGTGGGTTAGTTGTTGATCATTTAAATGAGTTTAATACAGTTACTAGTCAATTAACTTCTGTAAATGTAAACTTTGATGAAGAATTTAGGGGTCTTTTGATTCTATGTTCTTTGCCTGAAAGCTGGAATAGCTTGGTCATTGCTATTAGTAATTTTGTTTCTGGTTTGAATACATTGAAATTTGATGATGTTGGTGTTATTATTTTCTCAAGACCTTCAATTGTGAAGCATTTGCACATGTAAATTATAAAAATAGAACCAAGTTAGATTCAAAATCAAAGAAATATATATTTTTTGGATATGGCATTGATGAATTTGATTATAGGCTTTGGAATTCTGAAAATCAAAAAATTGTGAGAAGCAGGGATGTCATATTCAATGAGAAAGTGTTGTACAAAGATCAGTTGCAGCAACATGAGAAGAAAGAAAATGATTATGTAGTGTTGGATGATATACCAAATAGAAATTTTCTGGTGGTTCCTCATGCTTCGCAACAAGAACAACAAATACCACAAACTCCAGTGAATGTTAGATGAACTTCAAGGATAATTAGACCTCCACAAATATTTTCTCCCTCTTTGTATTCTATTTTATTAACAGATGTTGGTGAACCTGAAGGGTATGATGAAGCTATGCAGGTGGATACAAAGGTTCATTGGGAGAATGCAATGGAAGAAGAAATGGACTCCTTACCAAAAAATGAGACTTGGGAATTATGCAAGTTGCCTACAGGTAAAAAGGCTTTACCAAACAAATGGGTTTATAGGTTGAAAGAGGAAGATGGAGGTAAGAACAAATTTAAAACCAGGTTAGTTGTAAAAGGATTTACACAGAAAAAGGGCATTGATTTTGCTGAGATTTTTTCTCCAGTTGTCAAGATGACTTCTATTCGTACTGTTTTAAGTATTGTGGTTGTTGAAGATTTGCATTTGGAATAGCTAGATGTGAAAACTTCCTTTCTTCATGGTGATTTGGAGGAGGAGATATATGTGGAACAACCCTAAGGATTTGAGTTCAAAGGAAAGGAGAAATTGGTGTGTATATTGAAGAAGAGTTTATATGGCTTGAAACAAGCACCTCGGAAATGGTACTTGAAATTTGATAGTTTTATGGTTGAACAAGGCTACAGTAGGTGTAATTTTGACCATTACGTTTATTTTAAGAGGTTGGATAATGACAACTACATTATTTTATGTTTATATGTTGATGACATGCTTGTAGCAGGGTCTAACATGGATCATATAAGTGAGTTAAAACAACAGTTAGCAAAATCATTTGCTATGAAGGATTTGGGGGCAGCAAAACAAATCCTTGGTATGAGAATTTTTAGAAATAGGAAGAACAAAAAATTGACTCTATCTCAGGTTGGTTATGTTGAAAAGGTGTTACAGAGATTCCACATGGAGAATGCAAAATCTTTTAGCACACCTTTTCCTAGTCATTTGAAATTGACTAAGGAGATGTGTCCAAAGACACAAGAGGAGGAAGATAAAATGTACAAGGTACCATATGCTTTAGCTGTAGGAATTTTAATGTATGTCATGGTATGTACGAGACTAGATATTGCACATGTTGTTGGAGTCATAAGCAAGTATATGAGTAATCCTGGATTGGAGCATTGGAATGCAGTAAAATGGGTTCTCAAGTATTTGAGAGGTACATCTAATAAATTTTTATGTTTTGGGGGTTGTAATACTGATTTAGCAGGTTATGTAGACTCATATTTGACAAGGGATATTGATACCAGGTGGATTACTAGAGGTTATGTCTTTATTATAGGTGGGACAGTAGTAAGTTGGATCTCATGGTTGCAAAAGGTGGTTTCTATATCCACCACGGAGGCAGAGTATGTAGCTGCAATAGAGGCAAGCAAGGAGATGATATGGCTGGAATCTTTCCTAGAAGAATTGGGCAAAGAACAGGCCACTAGTTATTTGTTTACAAATAGTCAAAGAGCCATACATCTTGCAAAACACATATAGTTGAGGTATCACTTCATTCGGTCGGTGTTGGATGATGGAAAGTTAAGGCTGGAAAAAATACATACATATGAAAATCCAAGGGAGAAGTTGTGCTCCTCTTCAGTTTTGGTTGGTCTTCAAGACTGAAAAATAATAAAATCAAAACAACAGGGTCCAGGGTGCTTATTTCCATTGGGAGCTTCAGGGTCAACGGTATTATGATCAGTCTCCAAGTGGGAGGTGATATGGGGTGGAGTCTGATCAGTCTCCAAGTGGGAGATTGTTGGTATATGGAGCCTAATAAGACTCAGAGGTTAAATTTTCCCCACTTTTATTGGCGCAATTTCCCCCTAAATTATTTAACAGGGTCAAGGGGCAGCACCCTTTGCGAGGTCCAGGGCCTGTGCCCCTGGCACACTCCTTGTCGTGATATAGGGCAGGGTCGAGGGGCAATGCCCCCAAAACCTCTCACAATTTTTATTATTTGATAAAGGCGTTGGGTGTTATTTTTTCTATCGGCCAACATAAAAAAGAACCCTAATTTTGTAATCGACATAAGTCTTGATAAAGGCTAAGAGTTTGGGTTTTTGTTGAAATTTTTGTATTGTAGCATTTGTAGTTGTATTGAGTTGTAAGGATTACTAGTTGTAATTGATTCGATATACTGGATAATAATATTGGACTCTCTGTTGGTGGACATAGCCCAAGTTTGGGTGAACCACATTAATTGTCTCTTCTTGTTATTATTTTTGTGTTTTTCATTTCTCTATTTAATCTTTATTTGCATGTAATTGATATTTTTTGCATACAATTCCTAACACCTTTTATGACTAACATTTAAGTGGGTATAGGAACATGAACCATTGGATCTAAATATTGAATCCTCGCGGCCCATCGCACACCGAACGGGCATTAATGAAGATCCATCCTGAAGCATGCAAGGTCCACGAGATGTTGATGTGTGTCCTTGTCCTATGAAGCCCAACCCTTGTACCAATGCCTAATAACTGATGGCGGTGAAATCGACAGCTATAATGATGGATTAATTTTTAATCCTAGTCATTCATCACACACCTCGTGGTGCATGATTAATTCCCACCATACAACTTGCGAGGTGCATGAAATGGTGACGCGTGGTGTTTTCGATAGTAGTGCGAAGTATGGTGGAACCCATGGAATGAGTGATGCAGATCCCAGTCAGCATCCTCTCATTGGTCAAGAGATGATGAGCCATAGTATTGGGTTTTCAAACCTGATTTGACTATTTTTTGGCCACTCGATCTTCCATCTCATTCTAATATCGATGATCAATATTCAAAATTCAAATCACACATGTGATAGTCATTTTTGTTCTACAACCATTGTAGCATTAATGGCGTGCTCCCTTCAGAAATGATCGAATCAAGTCCTTGTGCATGCGAGGAATTAATTCCTAGCCATTATGAGGAATGATTTGTTGATCTCCTGGTACCAAGGTGATTAACGATGAAGTAATCAACACTAGTAATTAATTACTCCTTCAAGCGTGTGAAGGAAAAGTTGATGAGAAAATATCATCGGGATTTCTGGATAAATACAAGTGAAGTGGTAGCTATTTTCACCATTGTATTCAGTAGTTGGTATCTCTCTAAATTTGTGCAAAACAAGGAGTGTGCGACTGGGAATTTGAGAAGCTACCAGGTTGTGAAAATGAGCAAGCTAGTTGCCTCCATAGTACTAGTTAGAAGGTCACCCAAACTAAATTTACAGAGGCCTCATGATGGTGTTTCAGAATGTAAACCCAAGGTACTTGAATAGGCTCCATCTACAAAAGAGAAGGCCTCTATTGAGAAGCTCTTGTATGCTCCTATCAGATGTAGTAGCAGACTTAAGTACCATGGTATTTCTATAGAAAAGGCTAAAGAAAAGGGAAAGGAGCCTGCACCGTTCATCTCTGGAGCCCACTAGAAGATATGATATGGACGTGGCTCCTATGGGTGACATAATTTTTCAATTTCTATTACAGATAGCCCTTCAGAGAGCGAGACAGAGACTGACTCTAGTTATATGCAATATCTCATGACGCTTAACCAAGCTAAGGTCCATGGAGTGGAGGTGTTGTCGGTACTGCCATTGTCTGTCAAGACTCCAAGTGGACACAATGGTTTTGTTCTGAACAAGGAAAAAGAAGAGGATGTTGAGGTTTCTTCTCCACCTCCTGCAAAGACATGGAGTGGGTGTGTGTATCGTGGGCTAGGTGTTGGTGTTAGTCATGCCTTCGGTTGAAAGAATTGGTGTATGGAATTTACAAATTTTGTGTTAATTGATAAAATTGTTATGGTGGTCACTCTTTTTTCCTCATGTGTGATGGTATTTTTTGGCTTTTATGTTGATTGTGGATTTACAAGGTGACGTGGACGTCGGATGTAGGGTTGGCTAGTGACTAATGGGAAGTTTTGGTGATACTTGTATTTCCCTTTTTGATGGTCATTGCAAGTTTTTCCTCCCCTTTTCAACAAGTGATTACATTTTGTCATGTGGGGAATTTTGAGATGAAATGAAAATTGGTTTTAAAATGAAATATCTGAATTGTAACTGCATTTGAGTTGGATGCTTGTTGCTCCCTTGCATTATAAAAGGGATTTCATGGCTCATTTGCAGGGGGGTTCTAGTCTTTGAAATTTTCTAAGTCTAATAATACATTTGGGGTAGAAGCCAGGTATAGAAAAATACTAGTAAATTGAATAGTTGAATTGTCTGGGTTTTAAGTTTGCATATGTTAATCTTAAAGTAGTTTTATGGAATGGGTTGATATCAAAACAAATCTTATGCCTGAATCATTCACTCTCCTTTGTACATATTTTGCAAATTATGAATGGAATATCAAAGATAGCTTTGTTTATCGTCAATTTTTTGTTTGAATATTGTATGTCCTTGTCTTTGCTTTGGTTCAAAGAATCAATTAAATGCTTAAATGAGGTCATAAATTTGTGATAATTTACACAAGATTCGGTAAGGAGTTATGTTTTAGGAACAGTGATTTTTCATAATGTATGGCATTATGAAAATAGTCCTTAATTTTTAGAGCTAAAGCATTTATGTGTTACTGGTTGTCATGTGAGTGACTCAAATGCCCATTTGATAAGGCACTGGTCAATTTGCACATGATATTTACATTTTGAAATATAATATACCCAATCATGGAGTTAGGATCAGAATATAAATCATTTTAAAATTTGTTAACTATGAGACATGTATTTGAAATATCTTCTTGTTCTTGGTAAATAAATAGTTATTTGCTCAAAGACTAGCCAATCTTTTAGTAAATTGTGTTTATTTTCCCTTCATGGGAACCAATTTATGAATTGATGTGTTCTGCACTAAATAAAATAAAAATGAACACAATAGGAATACACTCCTAGGTCCCACACAACCTAAAGTGCAGGAATAGAGACCTTGAAATTCTCTATTTGTTAAGTTGGCCATTCCTTTTAGAAGCTCTTGAGTATGAGAGTTGGATACTCTTTAGAGAGGTCTAAGGGTGTACTAGAAAAAACACCAACAATCAACTCCTTCTGTAATTGGGGGGTTTGGAATGGAAAAAGGAAGCAGATATAAAAAAAATAAAGATTTAATCTAAGGTGATGTGCCAAGATGTAGGTGTGGGCACGGTAAATCTCCCTTTCGAATGGGATTTAAGGACCCATTCAACAATCTGCATATCCCAAAATAACAAAAATCATAGATGAAAACCTAAATAATATATTCAATAACATAAAATAACTCCCATACACATTTACTGAAAAGAATAATCCAAGGCATGGTCTAAATCAACAAACTTATATTGAAATTATAGAAGTTATGCAAATAAACTACTCGGTACAATAATGGAACAGTATAATGTTTTGTCAAATAGCTAAGAAACAAAAAGGCCGAGCAACAATGACACAATCTATGAGTCTTAATACAATAATATAAAACAATACAAAAGGCCTGGTGTCTTTCCACTATTTTTTTGTGTATGTTCCAAACTCATTTTTGGAAAGAAGTAGTATTTGTAGAGAAACATCCCACTGCCTGAAAGCCAGTAATAGAAAAATATTCCTTCAGCACGAACAATGATGTCTATAGCAATGATTTCCTGATGCCATTGCAAAAAAAAAAAAGATTCAGAGTCGTGGAATGCAGTCACCTTCAAGATAGATGCATCCCCTACAAATGATGGTGGTGGTCCCAGTGTAGAAGCAGCAAAATCCCATGCAAACATGTGTCACTCACCCATGAAGTCAGTTAGGACATGTGGTGATAGGTCAAGGCTTGTCATTGATTCTTCCTTCCTTGCAATGAAAACCCCCATAGAGAAGACACACGGAGAAGTCTTCCCTACCAATGCTCACTATGGGATCCACCAAAAAGTGTACACGGAATGATGCTATATGGAACATGGGTGGAGCTCGGTAGAGAAGCAAAGGGGAGAAAGTGTTCAAAATCCTGTGTTGCTAACACGTGGAAGCATGGCGAGGCTCGGTAGAGAAGCAAGGGATGAATTCCTTGCGAGGAGCATGCGACGAACACATGGCGATAGCGAGCGAAGCTCTTCAAAAGGGTCCCAAAGATATTCAAATATATGGGGCGTGGGTAAAGGCCAAGCAAAATATTATCAACCCAAAGGGAGCTTGAGGAATTTTATATCCAAAATAGCCAATAACCAACTATCTTGACATCAATGACAACAACAACCAATTGGTAACCAGTTGACATCAATGACAACACCTTCATACTTGCAACAATCTCCCCCTTTGTCATTGATGGCAACACATGATGTGAAAAACCATCAAATACAACACAATAGCTCTGAACCATCAATCTCCTAATTTCTTTTACTTTCTCTCCCCCTAAGTAGATAGAATTTTTTGCATGATACTTTCTCCCCCTTTGACATCAATGGAAAAGGAAAAAAATATTTTACATTGTTTTTCCCCTTTGTCACCAAAAACTTTACCAGTACTGAATACTCCCCCTTAGGAGTACACCCAATCAAATCTACAATGACAACACATGACACTACCTACTCCACTAAGAGGTAGCCACAAAACATTAGTCCAAAAGAAAGACAAATCCATAGATCCACCAGATTGATGCGTCTACATATGCATCTAGTTCAAGAAAGGAGGGGCAATAACCCCTAACTTCTCCCAAAGATACTCAAAAGTATCTTTATGAAGAGCCTTAGTAAATATATCAGCAATATGATCCTTTGTAGGTACATACTCAAGCTTTACTTCATTCTCCATAACCTTCTCTCTCAAAAATTGATACCTGATAGATATATGATTTGTCCTTGAGTGCATCACTGGATTCTTTGAAATATCAATTGTACTTGTATAGTCACATAAAATAGAGATGGTATCATCATACAATACTCTAATATCTTTCAATTTTTGTCTCATCCACAAAACTTGTGTACAGCAAGATGTTGCAGCAATATACTCAGCCTCTACAATGGATAAGGAAACTAAATTTTGCTTTTTTTCTTAACCATGATACCAATATGCATCCAAGAAAGAATGCACCACCACTTGTACTTTTTATATCATCAACACAACTTTCCCAATCTGCATTTGTATAAGAACTTAGTGTAAAATCAATATCCCTAGGATACCATAAGCCATAATTCAAAGTTCCATTTAGATATCTGAATATTCTCTTGACAGTTGCAACATGTGTATCTTTAGGATCTTCTTGAAATCTAGCCACAAGACAAACTACATGCATGATATACAGTCTAGTAGTAGTTAAATATAGAAGTCCTCCAATCATTGATCTGTATTTTCTCTTATAAGCCTTAGAGGAATCATCATGCTTACTCAATTTGCAGCTAGTTACCATAGGATTGCATACCAATTTGGAACCATCCATGCCAAATTTCTTCAACATTTCTTTAATTTGCATACTTTGTGAAATAAAATTCCCTTTGTTTGTTTGATTGATTTGCAGTTCAAGGAATAAATTCATCTCACCGAACATAGACATCTCAAACTCTTTTTGCATCTCTTCAACAAACATCTTACACATTGTTTCATTTCCTCCAAAAATAATGTCATCCACATATACAACTACTATCAATATCTTATCATCTTCAATTTTGAAATACAAATTGTTGTCTATCATACCTTTTCTAAAACCTTGTTGAATCAAATATTTTTCCAATCTTGTATACCAAGCTCTAGGAGCTCACTTCAAACCATATAAAGCCTTTTTCAATCTACAGACTAGACCATATATGGTTGATCTGACAACTAAAATCATTTTAGTTGTTCCATGTAAACTTCTTCTAACTCACCATTCAGAAATGCATACTTCACATCCATTTGGTAAACTTTAAAGTCCTTATGAGTAGAAAATATCAAAAAAATTCTAATGGCTTCCATTCTAGCCACCAAATCAAAAGTCTTCTGAAAATTTATACCTTCCACTTGTGAGTAGCCTTTACACACAAGCCTTGCCTTGTTTCTTACCACCTCTCCATTCCCATTCAGCTTGTTTTTGAAAACCCACTTACTTCCAATTATGTTCTTGTTTGTTGGTCTAGGGACCAGTTCCCAAGTTTAATTTTTATCAATTTGCATAAGTTCATCCTCCATAGCTTTCATCAAATTTTCATCTTTACATTCATCACTCACTATCTTAGGCTCAACTTTAGAAAGTAAGCAATAATTTACCTCAACTTTAGCAGCTTTGCTTCCAGTCAATACACCTTTCCTCTTTTCTACAATAATCTAATATTTTGAATGATTCTTTTGCACATACTTAAGGGTTTTAGAAACCCTTTCTAGAGCATCTTATTCTTCATTTTGTACATCTTGTTCTTCAACCACTTCTTCTACTTCTCAGTAACCAGGTTCATCTAATACATATCCATTAACTTCAATGGAATTCTTCAATGCTTCATCAACCTTGACATTTGTGCTTTCTACAACCTTTCTTATCCTTTTATTAAAACATCTATAAGCTTGGCTTCCAGTAGAGTATCCAAGGAAAATTCCCTCATCACATATAGCATCAAACTTTCGTAGATTATCTTCATCTCTTTTGATATAACATTTTCTTCCAAATACCTTGAAATACTTGACAGTAGGAATTCTTCCACACCATAGCTCATAGGCATTCTTAGTGCTATTGGATTTTTCTTGAACTTGATTGAACAAATAAATAGTAGTGTGAATCACTTCTCTCCAATAAACATCTAATAGACCTACCTCTCTCATTATTGGTCTAGAAGCTTCTTGAATTCTCATATTCTTTCTTTCAACAACTCCATTTTGTTGAGGAGTTCTAGAGGCAAACAACTATCTTCTTATTCCATGTACTTCACAAAACATATTAAACTCATTGGAGGTGAATTCACCACCTCTTTCAAACCTCGAGCATTTTATTTTCAAACTTACTTCATTCTCAACCATTGCTTTAAATGCCTTGAATTTGTCTAATGCATCAAATTTCTCTCTAAGAAAAGTAACCCATGTCATTCTAGAGCAATAATCAATCAAAAACATAAAATACCTATCACCTTTTAGACTTATCACCCTTGTAGGACCACAGAGATTTGTATGAATCAAATCTAGTAGTTTGGTAGTAGATTTTTCCTTTGACCTAAAGTTGTTTCTAGCTTGCTTTCCAAATTGACAATCCTTGCAAACTGTATTAACAGGTTTTGTAATTCTTGGTAAATCTCTCACAGCTTGTACTACACTAATTCTCACCATGTTATCAAAGCTCATATGACACATTCTCTGATGCCATAGCCAACTGTCATTAATCTGAGACATAAAGCAATGTTCATCAGCACCTTTGAGTTGATAAATGTTTCCTTCAATCTTCTTCTCAACAGCAATCATAGTTTTGGATCCTTCCTTGATTTCACATTTTCATCCTTGAACATAAGATTATATCCCTTTTTACACATTTGTCTAGTGCTCAAGGAATTATGTCTCAGACCCTCAACATAGTAGACACCATCAGTATTATGCTTGCCATTAAAACTGATTGAACCTCTCCCACATATCTTAGCACCAAAATCATCTCCAAACTGAAATAAGCCTCCATCATATTTCTCAAGTTCAACAAAATTATTGTTGTCACCAGTCGTGTGATTTGAGCAACCACTATCAATGACCCAATAATTCTCTTCTTGTTTAGGATGAAGTGTAAAGACCACAGTACTGTCAAATTTCTATGGAGCACTTTCATTCACACATCTTCTAGTGTTAGCAGTTTTAGATTCATCTTTTAAAGCTAAGCATTCATTATCATCAAAATCCCCATAATCAGACACATGATCAGAAATACTAGCATCTTCATTGACATAATATGCTCTTTTGATCATCTTTCCTTTATTTCCTTTATTTTCTTCGAAGCACAATGACCTATTCCATGATAGCTAAAAGATTTGAATGGTAATTTACCTTGATACTTACCAGAACCCTTTTCATTATTCTTGCAAAATTTGAATCCACTTCATCAAAATTGTCTTCATCTAGATCTTCCACTTTTGTAGCCTTGAATGCAGTTTTTGTCTTTGTTCCATTTTTCAATCCAAGCTTTCTCATTTCAAATGAAGTTAGAGTACCAATCAACTAATCTTTAGTATAATCATTGTAATCCACAATTTCCTCTATAGTAGATACCTTTTCACTATATATATTAGGGAGAGTTTTGAGTACCTTATTAAGTATCCTGGATTCATCTACTTGTGCACCAAGTCCTCTCATTCCACCTACCAGCTCATCAACTCTGCATGTAGGATTTGATGTTCTCATCTTCACCCATTCGTAATATCTCAAATTGTGCCTCCAAGTTCTGAAACTTTGCTTGTTTAACCTTTTCATCTCCTTCATACATCCTTTCCAACTTATCCTAGACCTCTTTAGCAGTCTTCAAATTCATAACTTTAACTCCTTCAAAATGTGAAAGACTGTTAACAATAATAAAAATTTCCTTATTATTGATTTCATGCACTTTGATCTCATCAGTAGTACTTGGACCATTCACTAGAGGAACATATTGGTTCTAAATAGACTTACCAATCACATATCCACAATATGATAGATATCCTTCCATCTTTATTCTCCAGAGTGCATAGTTAGTCCCATCGAACTTAGGAAACTCAATAACAATCTTGCTCGTCATATTGGACCTTCCTTAAGTGGTTAAGCTCTTCTCTAAGGAACCTTGCTCTGATACCAATTGTGATGCAAGAGTATCTACTTATGTAGGGGAAATCCTATATCACCCAAAAAAAAATGTTCTCTTTATTTTCTTTAGTTGTTTTGAGTCCCATGATGGCACTTAAGGGGTGTAAGACAGTCAAAAGTCAGAAAAGGAAACAAATGGTCACTTACCATTTTTAGTAAGTCAGCCTAAACAAGCTCGTATGGACTTGAAAATTTAACCCAAGGAGCGGAACTAAAAAATATTTTTGGTTGCGAAAGAATTGTCTCAATACCCTACATGGTTTGGAAGAAATTAAAGTTTTCGTCCTGAGAAATTTCTCCAATGTAGCTTCAAATTCAAATATGAAAACCTTAGAGGCCCTGAAACAACTCGAAAGGTGGACAAATCGATCTTTGATGGGTTCGGCATTGTAGATCTCATCGAGAGATTTCCAACGATATCTTATAATAGAAAATCAGACACCCAAATCAAAAGTTATGGCCCCACAAAGTTGCCCCCACTAAAAAGTGAATTTCATTAAAAAATCTTCCTAGGCAAGAAATCAAACCGCGGTACTTTTGGCGCCAAAACAAAAGGGAAAGTTACACTTTCTAGAACATTCTAGGGCGATTATTAGGTAAAAATAAAAAGGGTTAAGTGGAGGTTCTAGAGGGTGGCTCCAAATAATATATTTTGTTTTTAGAGTTGATTTTGTTGTAATGAATCAAGCCCCTGAGGTTGTAGCATTGTAAGTTTTGATTCTGTAATTTCATTTTCTAAAAATAATTGAAAGTGATTTATTTTTTTATCTCACAGCTTTTGTGTTGGTATCTATTGTTGTGATTTGTGAGGGTTTCAGGTGGTGTCACCCTCATCAAGTGGTATCAAAGTAGGTTTTCCTAAGTGTAAAAAAATCATTGAACATGAGGCAGTTTGCTCCAGGACTTGTGGTTGTGGGTTTCTGTAAAAAGTGATCAGAATGCCTCCACAAAGAAATAGTGGTGGTGGAAGAAATGTTATTGTACCAAAAGAGGGTTTTAGAGCCCTATAGAGACAAGTTGAAGCACTACAGGAGGAGTTGCATTGAGGGTTTGAACCAAGAAGAGGAGATGAAACTAAAAATGAGGAACAACTCAAAGAAGAACAAGAAGCAATAGATCCAAAGCAAGTCATATTATTTAAGGTCATCTCCAAGATTGGGAAAATGCCAAAGATTTGATGTTTCTACATTTTCTAGAAATATTAACCCAAAAGAGTTGATTTATTGGATCAATGATATGAATACTTTGAGTATGAGGAGGTGGAAGATCTTGAGAGGGTCAAATTTGCAAAGACAAAGCTCAAAGGTCATGTGAATATTTGGTGGAAAGAGGTGCAACTAGAAAGAAATTGAAGAGGAAAAGAGAAAATAACCAGATGGGACCAAATGGTGGACAAATTAAAAAGACAGTTCATCCTATGGAGTATGAGCTAGATTTTTTGAAGAAGATGCAAGGGTTGAAACAAGCGGGGAAATATGTCAAGGAGTATACAGAAGAATTCTACTATGTCCTAATTAGAACAGGACATTCTGAGGCCAACAAGGAAAAATTTGCTTGTTACATAAATGAGTTGAAGTCGAGTATTCAAGAAGAGTTGGGTCTAGTAAGAATTTCTACCATTGAAGATGCATATCAGTTTGCTTTGAAGGTAGAAGAAAAGTTGAATAGAAGTTTTGAAAGCAAGCAGAGAGGTGGGGGTCAGGGTGGAATGACTAGTGGGTGGTCATATGGAGGTTGAAATGAAGATCAAAAGAAGGGTGAAGGATCTAGTAGTAGCCAGAACCAGAAAGGAGAACACCTACCGTCCACATGATCAAAATAATGGAGACTAAAGAGGAAGAGGAAGATATGGAAGAGAATCAGGAAGAGGATGCTTTCGTGGAACCTGTTTCTAGTGTGGAGAAGGACATAGAGCCTATGAGTGTCCTCAATATCAAGGAAGGACAAATAGAAGACTTGAGGGTAATGCACAAGTTGCCCATGTAGATGAAGATGTTGAGTCTTCACATTTTGAGTATGCAGAAAGAGGAGAGGTTTGTGTTACTAGAAGAGCCTTGCTGAATTAGGAGAAAGAACCAACTCAAAGGAAGAATTTGTTTCCAACCAGATGTAAGTGTGAAGGTAAAGTTTTCAATATTATTATTGATGGAGGTAGTACTGATGACCTTGTTTCAAAAGAGATGGTTAGTAAGTTGTGGTTAGAGATAAGAAGGCATCTGAATCCATAATGAATTGATTTGTTGCAAAAGGACCATAAAGCTTTGGTAAATGATCAATGTCTAGTAAGGTTCAAGATTGGAAATTACCATGATGAGGTATTGTGTGATATTATGCCTATAGATGTTTGTCACATATTGTTAGGTAGACCGCGACAGTTTGATTGGAGAGCAGTACATGATGGGCATGCCAACACCTATTCTTTGACAAAGGATGGAGTTCTTCATAAGTTTAAGCCCTTGAAAGAAGTAGAGGAAAAGGTATGCAGGAATGCAAGAATCTTTTTGGTTGATAGAAGAAAGTTCCTAGAATGTATGAGGCATGAGCATATGTGTTTTGCATTGATCCCTAGAGTTGATAAAGAAGATACTAATGAGGTACCTATAGAGGTTTTAGATTTGTTGAATGATTTTTAGGGTATTGTTTCTGATAACGTACCTAAAGGTTTTCCTTCAATAAGGAAGATCGGCCATTAGATGGATTTGATTTCTAGAGCCAGTTTTTGAAATAAGGTAGCCCATTGAATGACTCCAACAAAGAATGAAGATTTGAACAAACAGATGCAAGAGTTTTTGTGAAAGGGATTGATTCAAGAGAGTTTAAGACCATGTGTGGTACCTATAGTAATAGCACCAAAGAAGGATGGGGAATGGAGGATGTGTACAAAATCCTAAGCCATCAACAAGATCACCATCAAGTAGAGATTCCCCTTTCCAAGGATGGATGACATCATGGATTTTTTGAGTGGGGATGAGTACTTCACAAAGATAGATCTGAAGAGTGGTTATAACCAGATATGGATTAGAGAAGGAGATGAATGGAAGACAACCTTCAAGACCAAAGAGGGCTTGTACGAGTGGTTAGTCATTCCTTTTGGGCTATCAAATGCACCGAGCACATTCATGCGGCTCATGAACAAGGTATTGAAAGATTTTCTGGGTAAATTTTTCATTGTTTATTTGGATGACATTTTAATTTTAAGCAAGACATTGAGGAGCATTAATTTGATATTTATTAGAATTTTTTTTGAAAAACTGAGAGAGGAGAAATTGTTGATCAATTTAAAGAAGTGCAACTTTATAAAGAGAGAGTTGGTGTACCTGGGAATTGGTATCTCAACAGAGGGTCTTAAGATGGATCCAGAGAAGGTGAAATCTATTGTTGAATAGCCCGCAGTGCTACAGAAGTGAGATCTTTTCACGGTTTAGAAATTTTTTATAGAAATTTTATCAAAGGTTTCAGTAGAATTTGTGCACCTCTAATTGAAACAATGAGAGGGGATAGAAAACATTTTAAGTGGACTACAGGAGTAAAAAAAATTTTGATATTTTGAAGAAGAAAGTTACATAGCAACCTGTTTTGGCACTTCCAAATTTCAATAAGGTATTTCAGGTAGATTTTGATGCTAGCGGTAATGCCATTGGAGCTATTTTGAGTCAAGAAGTTAAACCCATTGCCTATTTTAGTGAAAATTTGAATGATGCAAAGAAGAAGTATTATGTTTATGACCAATATTTTTATGCTATAGTTCAAGCTTTGAAGAAATGGAGACACTATTTGTTTTCAAAAGAATTTATTTTATATATTGATCACTAGGCTTTGCAGTATATCAATAGTCAAGGAAAGTTAAATAAAAGGCACTTAAAATGGGTTGAGTTTTTGTAGAGTTATACTTTTGTTTTGAAGCACATGAGTGGAAGGACAAACAGAGTTACAGATGCCTTAAGTAGAAGGAAAATTTGTTGATAGAGATGACTATAGAGGTTGTTGGGTTCAATGAACTCAACAATTTGTATCTTGAAGATCCAGACTTTGTAGAAGCTTGGAAGGCTTGTTTGGAACCTTTTACATTGGATAGGACAAGATGGTTGGATTTCTTAAACCAAGATGGGATGTTGTTCAGAGGAATCCAATTGTGTATTCCAAGGAATTCTATGAGAGATAATATAATCAAGGAGAAGCATAGTGGAGGATTGGCTAGATATTTCAGTTGAGATAAGACAATTGCTCTTGTTAGTGAAAATTATTACTAGCTACAGTTACAACAAGATGTGAAGAAGTTTGTAAAAATTTGCAGAGTATGTCAGATGGAAAAAGGAACAAGTGAGAATATTGGATTATATCAGCCATTACCTATACCTGAGAGGCCATGGGAGGATGTTAGCATGGATTTTTTTCTTGGCTTTCCAAGGACACAAAGAGGGAATGATTCCATATTTGTGGTTTTGGATAGATTTTCAAAGATGGCACATTGTATTCCATGTCATAGGATTGGTGATGTTCATATTGTAGAGTTTTTTTTTAGAGAGGTGATGAGACTACATGGTCTAACGAAGAGTATAGTTTCAGATAGAGATACCAAATTTGTTCGTTATTTCTAGAGGAAATTATGGAAGAAATTGAAGACATATTTGAATTTCAGTTATGCACACCATCCATAGACTGATGGAAAAATAGAGGTGGTGAATAGGAGGTTGGGTAACCTACTAAGATGCTTAGTAGGAGATAAGCCCAAGGGATGCCTAATTTGATTATACCACAGGAAAAAATTTCTTACAACAATTATGTCAACAGGAGTACTGGTAAATCACCATTCCAGATTGTGTATGGGAGTAGTTCAAGAACTAATTTTGAACTAAGAAAGATGGATAAGGGGGAGAAGAGTAGTGATGAGGTTGAAGATTTTGTTGAGCACTTGAATAATTTTCATGAAGAGGTGAAGAAACATATCAATAAGATGAACTCATAATATAAGGTTATGGTAGATCAGAAAAGGAGGTATAAGGAGTTCCAGGTAGGAGATGAATTCATGGTTCATTTGCAAAAGGAAAGGTTTCCAATTGGTACATAAAACAAGTTAAAGATGAAGAAGTTTGAACCATGCAAGATCCTGAAGAAGCATGATTCGGGAAATGCTTATGAGGTAGAGTTTCCTAGAGTATCATGAAGGTGATATAGAGGATGGGTCGATAAAAGAACAATGGAAAATTCCAACACCTAATTCAGAGAAGGAATAGATAGAAGAACTCTTGAATAGTCATGTGGGTAGAAGTATAAGGAACAAGAAGTACGAAGAATATCTGGTTAAATGGAAAGGAAAGTATGTTGAAGATTCATCATGGTTGTCTAAGGCTGAGGTTAACCATCTTGGTTTCCCTCTAATTCTTAAGAAGTGATAGGATCACTTTTCAAATAACCCTGGGTGTTTGATGCAAGAGCATCTAGTGGTGTAAGGGCAATCTTGCATCACCCAAAAAAAAAATCTTTATTTTCTTTAGTTGTTTTGAGTCCCATGATGGCAGTGAAGGGGTGTAAGATAGTTAGAAGTTAGAAAAGGCAAAAAATAGTTACTTACTATTTTTAGTAAGTTGGCCTAAACAGGCTTGTATGGACCTGAAAATATACCCCAAGGTGTGAAACTAAAAAATATTTATGGCCACGAAAGAATCATATCAATATCGTGTATAGTTTGGGAAAAATTAAAGTTTCCATCTTGAGAAATTTCTCCAATGTAGCTTCAAATTAAAATATGAAATGCTTAGAGGCCCCGAAACAACTTGAAAAGTGGAAGAACCAATCTAATTTTGTAATTTTATTTTCTAAAAATAATTGAAAGTGAGTTATTTTTTCTTACATTTTCTATGTTGGTATCTATTGTTGTGATTTGTTAGGGTTTTGGGTGGTTTCTCCCTCATCAAATTTTTGAACAAGACAACTGAGAGGGGTGAATTAATTGTAGCAATTTTAAACTTCAAAACCCTCAACAAAAGTTAGATTTGTAAGCATTCATATAACCTTTACTTTTCTAATGTGATTAATCATTAAGTGCAGAAACAAAAACTGGAAATAGAAAAATCATACACACAATAACACGAGATTTATGTGGAAAACTGAATGAGGGAAAAACTATGGTGAGGATTAGCTCACAACATAAAGAAATTCCAAAACTGAATACAAAGTCTCACTGCCAAGACAGGACTCACTATCTAATGAGGGCTCATTGCCAGGAGGGCTCACTGCCAAAAAATTACAAAGAAGATAGAAGAGGATTGTTACAAAGAGAAACACTATCTCAATGCAACAGATATTCCACCACAAATGCTTCCACACTTTTTCAATCTCACATAAAAGGTATCAAATGCCTTCAGATCACTTCCTTTGGAACCCTAACATGAATTTCGTACCCCTCTATTCAAATTTGCATCTCACAACATATCTCACATCTATCTTGTCATTCACCAACATCTCAACTTGCACTTATAGCATCTTCAACCTTGAAACCCTTCCAAGGTCGGCCATACACATTTTGCATCTACAAATTCAAATTAGGTCGGTGCCAAAACATTCTATAATGGAATTAGAATGAGGGTGACCCAAACATATATTTAATGAGGACCTAAATTAGTCCCAACATGCCTCAACACAATTCCATGAACTTCATAAGTAGTGTTTAACACAAGGTTGGCCAACACTAGTGTAAAACACATAAAAAAATTAAGCACACACATCCTTAATTCAGTCCAATCTTTCAGACAAAAAAAATCACTTAAACACAACCTTATCAACTTGTTCTCAAAACTGCAAGTCATGAACCCAAAATTCAGAGAAATCTAGAGCAACTACATTTATCCCAAACCTCGGCTAGACACACTGAAATGCACAGTTCATTTACTGGTGATAATATCTCAAACTATACAACAATCTTGAAGCCCAAATTCTAGATATAGCAACTACTATCAACCATGAACAATATGTCAGGAGTGCACAAGCATAGAAGAAAAATGGATTACATCCTACAGCATACATAGAATACCTACATGACATTGTTTTCCCTATTCCTCAAATTTTCTCAAAAGCACTTCAAACCCAAGTACTAGAGACATCATTGTAGCACATTACTTCACTCTAATACACCTCTAGACATAGCAATCATAAAGATAACTCCATGTACTCACAACACTTCAACTATACATGCACAACCTGCAAACCTTCTTTATTACAATTTTCTCAATATCCTCAACATATACATCCAATAACCAACTATCTTGACATCAATGACAACAACAACCAGTTGGTAACTAGTTGACATCAATGACAACACCTTCATACTTGCAACAAGAAACTAAATCATAATATTTTAAGCTTCTTATGATTAGTGATTAGTTATAATCTTACACCAACAATTGAGGGAATTATAGGAATTTGTTTGGCTGAGATGAATGTGGACATTATATTCTTAACCATATGTACAAGAAGCTAATTTATTGAAAACACCATTTTTTCTTGTATTGTATATTTCCAAGTGGTGTATGTGAAGGGAGACCCATCTTGGTTTTCAAATCCTAAAGTGCAAAAAGATGTTTCAAATCCTTGTTCATTGGTCATTGACCCAATCTTCTTAATAATAAGAAGTATCTTACCTTTAAAGAAAATCAAAAAATCAATTGGAAACACCAATGTGAGTAAAAAAATTTATATGTGAATCTAATAAATATATGGACTTTTGAAACTTTTAATGTTTGTGGAAATAAGCCTTTCACTATATGAATTACTCAATATTGTTACAAAAACCTCTTCAAGAAAGAAAAGAGTGCATATGTCTAACTTAAATCCAAGATAGTCATTCCTTCCTTCTTATATGTAATTGAAATCATAAATAGTTGTACCAAAATTCTTCAATATGAGGAACATTTTGTTTCCAAAGATCAATATGAATAGAACTTGTAAAATAATAGGCTTCTCTTTATGATTTAATATACAATATATAGCATCAAATGAAAACAAATATCTTTAGGAGCATTTTATTTTTCCTATTTTTTAATAATTTTTATAAATCAATATCCATAATCGAAGAGTTGACAAGGAATCAAACAATACAAAAAAAGAAACTAATCTAAAGAAAATAATACTAATAAATAATCAAAACAATATCCAAATATTGTAATGTGATTTATTTGGTACAAGTTTGAGAAAAATTACCCTTGAAAATACAAATTGAAAAGAAAAACATAGAGGTAAAAATCTTCTAGTAGCAATTTCTATTATGCATTTCAAATTTCTTCTTACTTTACATAAAATATGTACTTGCCACCAAAAAAAAATCTAGATATTTGAGGATGGTTAACATGTCCTACTAAATTTCATGGCTTAAAATTATATAAACATATAATGTAATAAGGTTTATGTGTATCACAATATTCCTTGATTGGTATGGAGTAAATAATTTTGCATGTGCATGCACAAAAGATAAAAGAATTTTCAAACATTAATATTTGTGGAACTAAGCCTTTCACTATAAAAATTACTCAGCATTGTAAAGTAAAACTCCTCGAACAAAGAAAGAATACATATGTAGATAACTTAAATCTAAGATATTCATTCTTGCTTTCTAATATGTAATTGAAATCATAAACATGTGTATTACAATTCATCAATATGAGGGACAATTGTTTTCTAAATGTCAATATGAATAGAACTTGTACAAGAATAGGCTTCTCTTAGTGATTTAATAAAAGAGATATGCATCACTATGAACCAAACTTGACATAGGAGCATTCATTTTTAGCCTAGATTTTTCATAAAATATATAATAAAAAGAAAAGAAAAAATTCAATAGTCGTAATTGAAGAGTTGGTGAAGAATTGAACACTACAAGAAAAGAAGTTCCAAGGATAAATTAATTTAAAGAAGACAATACGAAATCATAATTAAAAAAAATCTAAATCTCATAAAGTAATTTTTTTGGTGCAAGTTTGACAAAATAACCTTTGAAATACAAATTGAAAAGAAAACCATAGAGGTCAAAAGCTTCCAATAACAATTTCTAGCATGCATTTCAAATTTCTTGTTAGAGTGAAAAAATATTTTTAAAGTGGTAAAAATTTGTATTAAATATTTTTGGTAAATATTTCATGTTGATTTGTAGAATAAATATTTTTCATTTTTAAAGTGGCAAAATAATTTTGAGTAAATATTTTTAGTACACATTTGACATTTTTTTGTCGATTGTAGAGTGGAATTTTGACAATGTAAGTGGTTTGTAGAGAAAAATTATAACTCAAGAACAAAAAAATGAGTTTTTCATATTAGTGACAAAAACTAGTCATGAATTTTATGTGTTTGATATTTATTAAACCTTTGAGTGGCAAATGCATTGCCAATTTTTTACAATTAGTTTTGATTATTTTATATTTTCCTTCTATTAATGATTATTATATACCATAAAGGCTTTCCAAACACCTAGATTCTCTACAAAGGAGGATAGTAGGAAGCCAAATTTTAATTACAACTCTATAAAGAAATCACATAACATTACTCAAAAGCAATATAAATGCAAATTATGATTTCCTTGAATCTTTAATTAAAGCATATATACAATGATGGTAGATTTGGGGAAAAATCCACTAACCCTCTATAATGTAAACCATCTTTCAAAAGTTCCATTAAATCCTTCTCATGAGAAGAATAGTATACTAAGGGGAAAGGATATAAAACCAAGATTTAAACAATCTTTATAAAACTACAATTATGGCAGTCATCTATTGTGTTGAATCATTTGATTATCATTTAATTTGTGGCATGACTAAAGAACTGGTTAAAAGTGAAAACAATAAGTAGAAGTGTAATATATTTCCCAAAATGTTCAAATGAGATGAAAGCTAAATTGAAATATTAATATTATTTTAAAGGTTCTAATATCTAAAATTCATTTAAATAAAAGTTGAAATGGGTTATTCATTGAGCAATTTTTTTTTGCATGTAGCCTAAGGCAATATGCATTAGTATTGCAATTATGGATCGCATTCATTGTTTCTTTTTGATCCAACGACATTGCTTCAAAAATAGTGTTGAATAAATTTTGATGGAGTGTATTTGTAATAAATATATAAATACATTGGGTATAAGCCCAAACATGATACTAGTTTGAAAAAATGATAGAAAAGGGGGTAGTAAACACAAAGTGTTGGTATCCCTTGCTAAGTTATTGCACTTATTCTCTTCATCGCCCACCTTGGATAAGGCCATAGTACCACAAAACTTGAGTAGAAAATTAAATCATTTTCTCATGCAAAGTAACCCATAACAATAAAAGCATGCATATTGGTTATTTGCAACAACAAAAAGGTATGAATTTATATTAGAAAATAGTTCATAGGTAGGCTCTCATAACAAATAATTAGTTTAAAATGTAAGAACTGATAGTGAACACAACACAAAAAACTATGTAACATGACCACTATTTCCTTTATACAAAATTTATAACCAATTCTTTCAATAGATTCCCTATATGCCAAAAAATAAAAGTATGGGTCATATCTAGTGATTATGATGAACGCATTTCATAAATATAGGACCTTTTAAGGCTATGAAAAAAATGGATTCCATTAATTTTACATAAAACCATCAAGCCCATGCTTGAGATAGATTGATAGGAAAATACATTATTGGATCTGTTGCCACAATCTTAGAGATAATATTTAGAAAATTACAAATGTTAATAATCATTTGTAAATAAGAATGAAGACACTTAAGATTAAAAACTCATGCTCCTTTTATTTGGATTATATTTATGTTTCTCAACATATATAAATCAATAATTATTCTTGTCATATAAATGGATAAAAATTACACACCATCTTTAAATTTCTAGAGTTTGGCCAAACATTATAATATATTTCCTCTTAGTTTGTTATGAGATAAGTCCACCTAGTCCAAAGTTCGGTATCTCCTTGAGTTGAGAGGTATCTTCCTCACTAGTACATCATGACCAATAGTAAGATGTCTTACTTGTGGGAGGCCATCAAGACTATCTAGCAATTGTCTTGAAAGCATGTTTTGACTTCGAACAACTCCATATGCATTATTTTTTTTTCCAAATACAATTAAAGATGGAGCTTAGGCATTCTCCAATGAGCTAGTTTTCCCTTAAATTCAACTTTTGTAAGTAAATGATAGTTTACCAAGCCTAAAATGGAATCACTCCTGTCAAGCTATTGTGTCTAAGATAAAGTCTTTCGAGTTGAGAAAGCATGCCCAATTCAATAGGAATAGTACAATGGAGTTTATTTTCATCCAAATATAATTCAATTAAAGAGGACAAATTTCCTAGAGAAGGTGGGATTGTTCCTATCAGGTTGTTTCTTCGAAGAGAAAGCACTTCAAGTTGAGCAAGCATGCCTAATTCAATAGGAATACTACCATGGAGTCTATTATTAGTCAACTCCAAGATGGTTAAAGAGGATAGGTTTCCTAAGGAGGGTGGGATTGTGCTTGTCAAGTTGTTTCCCTAAAGACAAAGATCTTTGAGTTGAGTAAGCATACCCAATTCAAAAGGAATACTTCCATGGAGTCTATTGTGTTCCAATGCCAAATTAGTTAAAGAGGATAGGTTTCCTAGGGAGGGTGGGATTGTGTTTGTCAAATTGTTATTCCAGAGATAAAGATTTCTAAGTTGAGTAAGCATACCCAATTCAAAAGGAATACTACCATGGAGTATATTGTTTCCCAAATCCAAATCGGTTGAAGAAGACAAGTTTCCTAGGGAAGGTGGGATTGTGCCTGTCAATTGAGTTGCCCCTAAAGAAAGGATTTCTAATTGTGAAAGAAGGCCAAGTTGAGAAGGGATAGTATTGCTCAAAAGGTTATATGACAGTATGAGAACTTGCAAAGAGAAGCAAGATGTTAGAGTGGTGGGAATGGAGCCTTCCAATTGATTTAGAGACAATCTAAGTATTGTAAGGCGAGACAGCCTCCCTAGTTGAGGAGGAATTTGGCCTTGGAAGCTGTTATTCCTGAGAGCAAGTACTCTAATAAAAGAGAGATTGCCAAGGAAAGGAGAGATTGGTCCGAGTAGAGACATACCAGTAAGATTCAAAGAAAGCACATGCTGATGGCGAGAATAGCAGACAATCCCAGTCCAGTTGCAGAAGGAATGACGAGTCCAATCAAGCAAGGAATTGTGAGGATCACGGGAGAGAGAATGCTTAAAAGCCAACAGAGCTTCTTGTTCAGAAGAAGAGGAGGAATGGGAAGAATTACAAGGCAGTGCAGAGAGAAACAAGAGTAGGAGGGCAGAAACCACCAAACCCATCTTCATCTCTATTCAACTCAGAAACAAGTGAATTGTGTGTGTTCTGTGAAATCTGATCATTATAAAGCTGCGAAGGCATGTGCAGTGGTCAAAAGCCTTTTGTTTTTGCCGGCCACTGTCAGTACTAACTTCCCTCCCATTTTCTTCTTCACCATTTACCAGCGTAGACTTGGTAGTGCCAGTGGCCGGCAAAAACAAAAGACGTCTGACCACTGCACATGCCTTCGCAGCTTCATTCATGTCGGTTTTAATTTCTATGGATTCTTGACTAAGCTGATAAAGTCTTGGTTTTTGGCGGACAAAGTCTGGTGTTCTCGTACGCACAAGAATAAGTGGGGAAATTAGTTTACTTTAGACAGAGACATTTTTATTTCATCCATATTTAAATTTAAAAATAAAATAAACAATGCGAAAAGTTCGCCTGCTAACTGTTGTTTTCCAAGCACAATGTTAGACAATGATTATTATCACTTAAACATAATTTAAGTTGTGATTGTTAGTTTTAAGTAAAGTGTTTTAAAATGTGATGGGCAGTTATTTTAAATTGTTAAAAGAACATTTTTATCTTTTTAATTAAGTTATAATTTTAGTATAAATTAAAAATTAAAAAGTAAAAAATTATTTTAGATTATAAATTGATTTTTTAATTGAGAATTTGATTATAATTTATTTATGGTTATTAATTAGTAATTGTATTATTTTAATATGTGTTATACATGTCGATAGGAGTAATATAAACATCTATATATTGCAAATAAATTTAGTGAGATAATTTGAGTTTTTTATCGTGTAATTAAAGTCTTGAAGGACATGTAATTTTGTGTCTTGTGATACAAAATATATGTAAATTATGAGTGGAGTATGTGTGAGGTTTTTGAATTATTTCAATTTAGAGCTTTCTCATTGTCCTACTTTCTTGTCCAACAACTCAAAATGAGATAGCTTATACCTCTGTTTGACATAAAAAGATTGGTCCCATCATATCTTAGCTCTAGTATCAAGGGACTTGGCTATATGGTTGTGATACATTGTCTTTTTGAATTTATCATTATGAATAGTTGATAGGCTTTGTCATATGATTGTTATTAGGTTGGGTTTTTTTTTTTTTTTTTTTTTTGTAGAGCTCTATATATCATTTTTGTGCCCATAGAATCAATCTACATGAACAAATTTGGTCTTTGTTTATGTATTTGACTTATATAGTTTCGGTCACCTAGAACCTCTTCACCCCACTTTTTGGAATCTAAATCTACAAAAAAAACAATGTTAATAAAAACCTTGGAGGGTTTTGGTAGGGTAAGATCCTCTCCATTAGGTAAGATCCAATTTAACGATTTTAAAACAAGGTTTGAAGACATGACAAGAAATCATGTAACATGCCTAGTCATGTATAACTATTGATGTCATGTTAATATCGCACTCTAAGGATTGTGCAATTTGTGTAGCATAGTTAATGTGCAATTTTAATAGCATAGTTAATGTGCAACGTTGACACCATAACTAGATTTCTCTTGTTTTTAGAACCAGGAAAGAAAAAAATGCATAGTTAAATTCTTTCAATTTCCACTCTATTGGCTAGACCTTTTAATACCTAATATCGATCGATGACACTAAATCTATTTGGATCTTTATTGTATCATGGCATTTGATGTTAATTCCAAGAAAATCTCTACCGACTTCAACAATTCCTTGCTCTAAAATGAGCTTATATATAACTATAAACATGCATGACAAAAAAAAATCTACATAACGGTGTGCAAAGCAAGTCACCATGGATGTAGTGCAATATTAACTCTCTCCTTGATATATTGGGCCATAGAGTCTTCCCAACCTTCAAAAACCTCATTTGATGGCTCTAGGCCATCAAATGAAAAAGGGATGCCAATGTTTGCTTCTGTCAATGATGCAGAGCTAGGAGGATTCACAACACATCACACAAACCTTCAATAATAATCCAAAACAATTTTTGTATAACACATGCTATTTGGCATTGTATATCACATTGGAAACATAACTATGGCAGCCCACAATTTATTGCCATGAACAGTCATTAATAACTTCTACAAAATAAATAATGAATCCAATCCCTCTGGTGAGATTGAATAAAACATAGTTATATACTCTTCCTCAAATTCTTATGAAGATCCAATGGTGGAAATGAAAGTTATTATGTTTTTCCCAAAACTGCAAACCCTAGGTAGGGTTCAGACCTGCCCTCACAAAAATGTTCATAACTTATTCAATTCTTAATGAATTTTGACGAGAGTTGAAGCAAATGAAAGTAGATTCACATGGAAACAAAATATATTTGGTTTCAAATCCAAAATATAGACTTCATATTCCGTACCATCACATTTTTTAGACTGTAAATTCTGCACAATATTGTTAGAATAGGCAGTCTCACCAAAATAATCATATCTTCCACAAAACTCGATGAAATTCAATGAGACAAAAATAATTGGAAACTAGAAACAGAGATCTTTCCATCAATATATGATACTCTATCATTTGAGTCCATACCAGGCCGTACAAATCACAACTTCAATCTGGTAACAATGTAACAATCAGAAAATGCATACCAAACTTGAGGTTGCCATTCATTTAACTTCAAAAATAATGTCTCCAACCCCCAATTCTAGTTTTGGAGGGTTTATTTATACATTTTCAACCCAAACCAACTATTTTCAACCACCTTTTGATTAGTGTGTTAACAAAACACCTTAATGACATTTCATCTACCTAGTTTTGCACTTTTGACAATTTTTACAATATATGAGAAATGAACAACATCCTATGACCTATAACACCACAAAGGTGGCCTCTTGGGCTTATTAAAATCTCAAAACATAAAAATGGAACAAATAACTCAATATGGATTCATGGAGGCATGTGATCAAATAGGTGCTCCTGCACCAAACTCCCGAGGGCAAAAGAATTCAAGCCCCTTTGAATTATCTTCTTCCTAGTCTTCCAGTTACTTTGCACCTTGTCCTTTATATTTTCAATCAGATTTTGTATTTTCTTCCTTTTGTTCTTCTCATGCCTTCTTCTATCAAGCATCCCTGCAACTTGGAAGTCCCATAACTCTATCATATCATCAAACACTTCACTTTGTCCTTCATAACCTGCACATACATAATCCAAAGAAAAATTAGAAACAAAATATATTTGGTTTCAAATCCAAAATATAGACTTCATATTCCGTACCATCACACTTTTTAGACTGTAAATTCTGCACAATATTGTTAGAATAGGCAGTCTCACCAAAATAATCATATCTTCCACAAAACTCGATGAAATTCAATGAGACAAAAATAATTGGAAACTAGAAACAGAGATCTTTCCATCAATATATGATACTCTATCATTTGAGTCCATACCAGGCCGTACAAATCACAACTTCAATCTGGTAACAATGTAACAATCAGAAAATGCATACCAAACTTGAGGTTGCCATTCATTTAACTTCAAAAATAATGTCTCCAACCCCCAATTTGAGTTTTGGAGGGTTTATTTATACATTTTCAACCCAAACTAACTATTTGCAACCACCTTTTGATTAGTGTGTTAACAAAACACCTTAATGACATTTCATCTACCTAGTTTTGCACTTTTGACAATTTTTACAATATATGAGAAATGAACAACATCCTATGACCTATAACACCACAAAGGTGGCCTCTTGGGCTTATTAAAATCTCAAAACATAAAAATGGAACAAATAACTCAATATGGATTCATGGAGGCATGTGATCAAATAGGTGCTCCTGCACCAGTCAAACACTAGCCTATCAAAGTGTTGGATCTCAGTTGTGTTTATGGTTTGTCCTTGATGAAAAAATCTCTGATCCTTATGCTTTATAATGGCACTTCTTTGATGTCTCTTGGTGATGAGAATTCTGGTTCAAGTTATGAATGCTATCTCTTTGACTGACAGAGTTTTGAAGATGGTTTCTTTGTCAGGATGGTTCTTTTTGCATATCACAGGTATTGGTTGTTTCTCATTCGGGCTTACACATATCGGCATGAGTAAGGCAGGGTCTCCCCAATCCACTTTGAAATGTCTAAGTTGGCTATAGGCAAGACATTTCTAATGTTATGTCAATTGAATTTAACATTCTGGCAGCTTTCGGTGTGACATTGTTCATGGTCTTAGCGACAGAAGAAAAATATTTTTCGGCATGGTTTTGGCCGTCAAGATGAGGTCTTAGCGATTTTATTAAGTTTCCCCGACCCGCTTCAGAATGAACATATCGGCAAAGAAAATTGTCCTCAGGGTAATGTCATAGTGAGTCTTTCTTGTCTTACCAACTCGTGCTCAAAAGGTTTTATCTATTTTTCGGGAGGAGTCTCACCAAACAACTCTTTGAGAGAACTTCAGCCAAACTGAGCGGTATCGAGCTGAGGTCATAGCAAAATCATCTTGTCTCACCGATCAGAGGTTGAATGGAAGTCTATCGGCAAAGTGTAATACCATCGGTATGAAGTCACAGTGAGATTGCAATGTTACACCGACCGATGGTGGATGGATGCGTATTGGCAAGAGTCAGGGTTCTCGGAATAGGTCTCGGTGAAGTGGTTTTGTCTCGTCGACATCACATATGGGATTCACTTCAGCCTGACTTATTGCTTTCGGTGTGAAGTCATATCGAATGCGCTATGTCACACCGACCGCCAATTAAAAAACATTGTATATCGGCATGAGTTTTTATTTTGAGGGAATGTCTTAGCGAACACTTTGGTCTTACCGACTAAGTCTTTTGAAGTGCTTTTGGTGAAAGTTTGGCATGATCTCAGCAACTCAATGTATAAAGTTCTTTCGGTATGTCAAAGCTTTTTCTCCAAGAGGTCTCCCTGAAGATTGTATGTTACAGTGACATCACACAAGGGATTTCTATCAAAGGCTCATCGGTGTGAGATTGATATTCTCTTGGCGATCTATTATGAGCTCAGGATGTTTTGGCAAAACAAGGGGCAGTCTATATAATGTCTCTCCGATATCAAAAGCTATAGCGATAGAATGATAGTTTCATTTCGACGAAAGATACTTTCTGTCTCATCGACCAAAAGGATGTTTGATGGCTCTCGACGTAGCATGTTGTATTCGATATGTCTTCTCTCTAAATCTGATGTGTCACAGCGAAAGCAAATTGAATGTTTGGAAACGTTAAAGTTGCCTTTGGCATAACGTGTCATCGATGGAAATAAAAAGGTTTAGGGAAAACATTTTGAGCTTATTCTTTTTGGCTGGGTATCGAACCCTAGCCTGGCCGACATCATGAGTGTTTGTGTTTCTGTTGTTGCTGATTGTAATGGTTCTTTCAGAGGTTTATGGAAGGTTTACTTGGTGCATTTTTGACTGGAAGCTCGACAGTGGATAATGGAGCCATGAGAGTTACAGATCTGTCTGGTATTTTTATTTATGTGTTTCCTGCTGGTTTATAATAACCATTTTCTTTAACTGCTATCTGCATCTCTATGACAAATGATGCCCTGACTGAGTATTGTCATTCATGCATTAGAGGTTATGATTTTCTGTGGTGGACAGTTGTGCTTTTTATGTAGAAAAATGAACTCACATGTTTCATATTTGTTGAGAATGGCTCTTAGCTGAGTTGGTTGTTTTGTCGTTACTCCTGAAGATAGTTACCTATCTGGCATGTAAATCAAGATGTATATATAGAAGCAGAAAACTTAGTTTTCTGTTCGACTGTTGATGTAACTCTGAGATTATCATTCTTTGGCTATATAAAAATATATGGATAAAACTATGCAATAAAATCTGTATAATAAGATGCAGAGATTGTGAGTTTTTTCTCTATGAGGTATTTTAGGGATTCAGTTATTGAATCTTTAAGGTATTCTGTAGATGAGAAAACAGAGAGATATGTGCTTATCTAAAAACAGAGAAACCCTCTGAATCATTATAATTGTTCAAAACATAATTTGAGGGGTTGGTACTCCTTGAGATAGATATCTCTAAATGAGGGGTTGGTGCTCCTTGAGTGGGTGCTCAAAAATCAGGCTATAAGGCATTGTGAACAGTTGATTATAAGATTAAGCCAGGAAGGAATTTAGGGAGTGGTTTTTATACCCCAGGAGGGTTTTCCACTCAGCAAAATATTGTGCCTCTTTGTTCTTTTGTGCTCTTTCTATTTTACTATGTTGTTGTTGTTTCTGTTCACTGTTGAGTTATTACTTTTCTCAATTCTATTTATAAATGATTACATTCAACTCATGAATGCATAAATCAGAGTAATATTGAGAACAAGTCTATGATATGTTTTAAAGTTTTTGAAAAATTGGTCAAATCTGTTAAGTCATTGATTCACCCCCCCCTCTCAGTGTCATTTTAACTCCAACAATTGGTATCATAGTGTAGGGTCCTCTGATAGGTTTTAAGTTACCTTGGATTGATCTTGGTCTTGGAGTTTGTTTTTACTGGCACATTCTCAAGAAGGTGCCTCTGTAACCAGAGCTCCTTTATTTGATGGAACAAATTATGTGTTATGGAGAATAAGAATGGAAGCTTTTCTTGTTTCTTTTGATGTTGATGTTTGGAGCATTGTTTTAGAAGATTACAATGTACTAGCCACTATTCCCACTGATGTTGCTGAGAAAAAGAAGTATGAAACAAATGCCAGAGCTAAGCATTCCATCTTGTGTGGATTAACTAAAGATGTGTTCACTAAAGTCATGCATTGCAAATATGCTCATGGAATCTAGGAAAAACTTGAAACTATATATCAAGGGAATGAGAAAGTCAAACTTTCAAAAATCATTACTCTCAAACATCAGTTTGAGGAGTTGAAAATGAAGGATGATGAGAAAGTGGCTGAATATTTCCTAAGAGTTGATGAATTTGTCAATGGAATGAAAGGTCTAGGTCAAGAGGTTAATGAATTTGATGTGGTCACAAAAGTTGTTAGGTCCTTACCATCTAAATTTGAATCTAAGGTTTCAGCCCTAGAAGAAAAGAAACACTTTGATAAGATTATGTTAGACAACCTACAAGGAATTCTTACTGCCTATGAAATGAGAACTAGCAAAAATAATTCAACAGGAAAAGAAAATGCCTTTAACTCTGAAAAGAAATAAAAATTCAATGTCAGTGAATCAGAGTTGTTTGATTCTAAAGAATCTCATTTTGTTAGAAGATTTAAAAATGGATCAGGAAAATATAAGGGAGAACTTAACTTTAAATGTTTTAACTGTGGAAAAATAGGTCACTTTTCTACAAAGTGTCCCTATGATGATCAAATCTATGACAACGAGACAACTGAAATACAGCCTAAGAAAAAGGCTTTCAAACCTAAACAAAACTTCAATTTTAAAAAGAAGAAAAGTCTGTATAGTAAGGATGAATCTGATATTGAGTCTAAAGACTCATCAGCTGATGAAGTTGAAACTTTGTTCATGGCTGAAATTACTTAGCAAAATGATTCTAACACCATTGACACTGAAGAAGGTGAAGTAGATCTTGAAAGTGAGCTGAAATGTGCTCTTCAAGAGGTCAGAAAACTCAAAAAACAAGTTCTTTCTCAAGAACATAAACCAGATCAAGATTTGATCTCTCTGAAAACTCAGCTTGAAGAAGCTAAAAGAGCTGAAGTCTGTCTTAGAGAGACTATAAGCTGCAAAGATCATGAAATTCAAAAACTGGAACAAGAAGTAGTCCTTCTTAGGAAGGAAATTGAAAAATATGAAAGCACTCTAAAACTGAATGAGATGCTCAGCAAGCAGAAAATGTATAAAGATAAATCTAGTGTAGGTTTTGAAAAGGGTGAATGCTCATCTGACAAAGCAAAACAAAACCCCTCTACTAAAGTCAAAAGCTTAGGTTCAAATCACTTAGAATCTGGTAAGGATCATGTTAAGTTTTTTAGAAGTAATAGACCTTCATACAAGGATAATTCCTTTTTCTATGGTTATTGCTTTTTCTGCAACAAATTTGGTAATAAAGTGAGTACTTGTAGGCTTATGAATTCTAGAATACCCAGGTTTGGTCTTAGGCAACACTATTTTTTTGTTAGACAGATCAGATGTTTTAAATGCAATACTTTAGGACATTCTGTCAAACAGTGCATAACTGATCTGCAATCTAAACAGCAGAAAATTAAAAAGGTTTGGAAACCTAAGACTGTCAACAACATTGAACAAAATATGTCGGTTCAAACTGCTTTTCATTCCAAGAAAAAGGACTTATGGGTCTTGGACAGTGGATGTTCTAACCATATGACTGGCGACAAGGACAAGTTTATCAAACTTGAAGATTATGTAGGTGGATATGTTAAGTTTGGTGATAACTCTGGTATTCAAATTAAAGGTAGAGGTTCACTTATTCTGAATGGAGACACTCCTATCTATAATGTGTACTATGTGGAAGGTCTCAAGCACAATCTTCTAAGTGTTAGTCAAATCTGTGATAGTGGTTATCATGTTCTTTTTAATTCGCAGGGATGTGAGATTAAGAACAAGCTTGGAAAGGCTGTTGTAGCTGGAAGGAGGAAAAAAGGAAATGTGTACAATCTCCTTGACTCATCTTGCAATGACAATATTCAAGGTATGTGTCTAATGGGCCAAATTGAAGAGAGTTGGTTATGGCATAAAAGATTAGGACACATAAACTTTGAAAATCTGGTTAGAATCAGTAAGAATCAGAATGTTAGAGGTTTACCAATTCTTAACAAGCCAGAAAATTATGTGTGCAAAGAATGCTTAAGTGGTAAACAAACTAAAATCAGCTTCAAGACAAAAGAACACTCTTCATCAAAACCTCTACAGCTAGTGCATACTAATTTATGTGGACCAACTAGAGCTAGGTCTATTAATGGTGAAAATTACTTTATGCTTTTTGTAAATGATTATACTAGAATGGTATGGGTCACATTTCTTAAGCACAAATCAAAAGCCTTTGAAAGGTTCAAAATCTTTTGAAAAATGGTTGAAAAGGAATATAATCTGAAACTCAAATTCCTTCAATCAGACAAAGGAGGTCAGTTCACTTCTCAAGAGTTTATCGATTACTGTGAACATGGTATTAAAAGGCAGTATGCTGCATCAAAAACACCTCAACAAAACGGGGTAGTTGAACATAAGAATAGAACTGTGAAAGAAATGGCTAGAACCATGCTAGATGAAGCTAAATTGTCTGACATGTATTGGAAAGAAGTTGTTCATATAGTTGTATACATTTTGAACAGAGTACAGCTTAGGGTGAAATCTAAACACACTCCTTATGAACTTTGGTATGGAAAAATTGCTTCTGTCAAATACTTTAAAATTTTTGAAAGTGTTTTATCAAGAAAAATGATGATAACCTTGGGAGCTTTCAATCAAAGAGTGATGAGGGTATCTTTTTGGGATACTCAACTCACAGCAAAGCTTACAAATGTCTTAACAAAAGGCTTAATAAGATCATTGAAGTTGTTAATGTAAAATTTGATGAAAGATCGCATCTGAATGTTGAATCTTTGCAGAATAATGAGGAAGAAGAACTTGAATTTGAAATAATTTATGAAGGGGTTGGAACAACAAAGTCTATTGCTGAATCAGCAAGCCCTAAGAATGAAAATGCAAGTCCTGAAAAGATTGCATCAAATGCTCCTTCAAAAACTCTAGCTATATACCACCCCAAAGATCAGATTATTGGGGATAAAAATGTTGGAGTTCAAACTAGAAGAAAGGCTGCAGAATCTGATGAAAAGGCACAAATTGCTTTCTATCTAGTTACTCAGTTTGAGCCTAAAATTTTTAATGAAGCTCTCACAGACTCATGTTGGCTTAATGCTATGCAAGAAGAAATTGATCAAATTGAGAAAAATCAGACTTGGGAGTTAGTCCCAAGACCATATGACAAGAATGTCATTGGAGGCAAATGGATATATAGAAACAAGGTGAATGAAAATGGTAATGTTATTCACAACAAAGCAAGATTTGTCTGCAAAGGCTATGCTCAACAAGAAGGTATTGATTTCAGCGAAACCTTTGCACCCGTGGCTAGATTAGAATCCATCAGAATATTCTTGGCTTATTTAGTTTACAAAAACTTTACTGTTTATCAAATGGATGTCAAAACTGCCTTTTTGAATGGCTATTTAGATGAAGAGGTCTATGTTGAACAACCTGATGGATTTATATGCAAAAATAATCCTAACCATGTTTACAGGTTGAAAAAGGCTCTCTATGGCTTAAAACAAGCACCTAGAGCTTGGTACTCTAGGCTGGACAATCATTTAATTTCTAATGGCTTTGTTAGAGGAGGTGTAGACAGTAATCTTTATGTTAAAACTGAAGGTTCTGATATTTTGGTTGTTGAAATTTATATTGATGATACTATCTTTGGCTGCAATAATGTCTCTTTGAGTAAAAATTTCTCTCAGTTAATGGAATCTGAATTTGAAATGTCAATGTTAGGAGAATTAAATTTCTTTCTAGGTCTTCAAATCTCTCAATGTGAGACTGGAATATTTCTTTCTCAATCCAAATATGCTAGAGAGATGCTTACGAAATTTAAAATGGATTAATGTCATCATGTTAGCACTCCAATGGCTACTGGATGCAAACTTACTAAAATTGATGATTCTTTTGATTCAAATCAAACGGAATATAGATCAATGATCAGCAATCTCTTATATTTAACTGCCTCTAGACCTGACATTATGCAGGCGGTTTGCACTGTTGCACATTTTCAGGCATCACCTAAAGAATCTCATGTTACTACTATTAAACGGATCTTTAGATACATTCAGGGCACTCTTGATTATGGTCTTTGGTATCCTAGGAGCAATGATTTTTCTTTGATTGCTTATACTGATGCTGACTAGGCCGGTTGTTTGGATGATAGGAAAAGCACCAGTGGTGTTGCATTCTTTCTTGGTGATCATTTAGTGGCATGGCACAACAAGAAACAAGTATCTATTTCTCTCTCTACTGCTGAAGCAGAATACATTGCTGCCACTACATGTTGTACTCAAGTACTGTGGATGAGTCAGACTCTTTCAGATATGGGTATTGATGTTTCTAAACCTATTTCCATTCTTTGTGATAACACTAGTGCGATAAATATATCAAAAAATCTTGTTATGCACTCTCGAACCAAACATATTGCTATTAAGTTTCATTTTCTGTGAGAAAAGGTTTTGGCTAATCAAGTCTGCTTACAGTTTGTTGGATCTCAAGATCAGGTGGCTGACATTTTTACTAAGCCCTTAGCAAAAGAGCTATTTGAAAGGCTGAGACTTCGATTGGGAGTTATCTCTCAATCATTACTTCACTGAATCTCCAAGCTACTACTTAGGGGGAGCATGTTATATGTTTTGATTCACTTACAGCTCTCCTTCAATTTTGGTTGCTGCACTACTACTCTTTTATTGCAGCTGTTTCTCATGATTTTTGGTTGGCTTCTCAGTTGTGTTTCATGGCATTGCACATTCTTCTCTTCTATTCTTTGTCATTGAGGCAAAAAGGGGGAGAGTCATTTGTGTTTTTCCATCAAGGACAAAGGGGGAGTTTGTTGGATCTCAGTTGTGTTTATGGTTTGTCCTTGATGACAAAATCTTTGATCCTTATGCTTTATAATGGCACTTCTTTGATGTCTCTTGGTGATGAGAATTCTGGTTCAAGTTATGAATGCTATCTCTTTGAATGACAAAGTTTTGAAGATGGTTTCTTTGTCAGGATGGTTCTTTTTGCATATCACAGGTATTGGTTGTTTCTCATTCGGGCTTACACATATCGGCATGAGTATGGTAGGGTCTCCCCGATCCACTTTGAAATGTCTGAGTTGCCTATAAGCAAGACATTTCTGATGTTATGTCGATTGAATTTAACATTCTGGCAACTTTCAGCGTGACATTGTTCGTGGTCTTAGCGACAGAAGAAAAATCTTTTTCGGCATGGTTTTGGCCATCGAGATGAGGTCTTAGCGATTTTATTAAGTCTCCCCGACCCGCTTTAGAATGAACATATCGGCAAAGAAAATCATCTTCGAGGTAATGTCATAGCGAGTCTTTCTTGTCTTATCGACTCGTGCTCAAAAGGTTTTATCTATTTTTCGGGAGGAGTCTCACCGAACAACTCTTTGAGAGAACTTCAGCCAAACTAAGCGGTATCGGGTTGAGGTCATAGCGAAATCATCTTGTCTCACCGATTGGAGGTTGAATGGAAGTCTATCGGCAAAGTGTAATACCATCGGTATGAAGTCATAGCGAGATTGCAATGTTACACCAACCGATGGTGGATGGATGCGTATCGACAAGAGTCAGGGTTCTCAGAATAGGTCTCGGCGAAGTGGTTTTGTCTCGCTGACATCACATCTGGGATTCACTTTGGCCTGACTTATTGTTTTTGGTGTGAAGTCATATCAAATGCGCTATGTCACACCGACCGCCGATTAAAAAACATTGCATATTGGCATGAGTTTTTATTTTGAGGGAATGTCTTAGCGAACACTTTGGTCTTACCGACTAAGTCTTTTGAAGTGCTTTCGGTGAAAGTTTGGCATGATCTCAACGACTTAGTTTATAAAGTTCTTTCGGTATGTCAAAGATTTTTCTCCAAGAGGTCTCCCTGAAGATTGTATGTTACAGCGACATCACACAAGGGATTTCTATCAAAGGCTCATTGGTGTGAGATTGATATTCTCTTGGCGATCTATTGTGAGCTTAGGATGTTTCGGTAAAACAAGGGGCAGTCTATATAATGTCTCTC
>VDFB02263614.1:0-12371 GCA_007258455.2 Sequoia sempervirens
TATAGAACTTTCAATATTTAATTTTCTGAGCAAAAACAACAGCAGCAATATTCTTTCTCAAGAAAACAAGTTACAATGCTTAGTGTTTAAATACCAATTCCGATAAGTTTCTGGAATGTATGGCGGCTCTTGTTGAATTGCCATGCCTAGCAAACAAGTCTATGTTGTGAGTGAGGGTTGGCGATAATGAGCAACAATTTCACCACTAGAAATGCTCCTGGCAGATCCCTACGCATCCTAACAAACCCCTCACAACTTCTGCAACAATTCTTGGCCCCTCCAATAGCTCCAAACACTTCCAGCAAGGCATTTGCACCCCAAAACTCCATGCCTACTGATTTTACAGACCCATGGCAAGGATTTAGTGGCAGAGAATGACTTCAAATGTGCAGCAATAGCAACATATGAAACTCGCGACCTCTTTCAGTCTCCACGCCCTCCAATAAGGGTATTCTGCTTCCTCTATGCAAGGGTAAAGGATCACACAAGAGTGATGGCAGCCATGAACTTTAGAAACAACCACATCCCAATCAGGTATGAATGCAAATGCGTTCACCTAGCTCCCATATTGCAACAAATAACCTCTTCAAATCCCACGCCCAGTCCAGTATAGGCTTAACACATTCAACAACAATATAAACACCTTCATATCCTTCAACCAACAGATAGAATCATTCTAGGTACTAAAGATGTTAAATAAATTTTAAAGACTTCACAATCTGTCATGTCCCCGATTTGGAGGAAGAGTAATTTAATTAAATTAATTAAATTAAAGTGGAGTATTAAATTAATTATTTAATAAAGTTATCTTAATAAAATAATATCTCAAGCGTAACTTTATTTTAATTAATTTAATAAAGTGACTTAAATAAAATAATAAATTATAAAGTCACTTAAGTGAATAAAATAATAAAATATTCTAGAAGCTTCTTGGAGATGGGTTAGAAAAAGTATATAAGAAGCTCATTGCTAGTCATTCAAACACACTTGGATTTTGTTACTTCTTACATACCTGCGTGATAGAAAGAGAGCTTGAATGTTTTCATTGCCTAAGGGTTTGAAGACTCTAGGGTACCAATTTCGGTTGTGAAATATCAACTCTAGCTGGATAGTGGAGGGAGATACTTTAGTCTTTCTCATTGAGATAATTGCAGCCATTATTTAGTAAAGTTATCTTAATAAAATAGTATCTCAAGGGTAACTTTATTATAATTAATTTAATAAAGTGACTATAATAAAATGATATATTAAAGTCACTTATAAAATAATAAAATAATATAATATTCTAGAAGCTTCTTGGAGATGGGTTAGAAAAAGTATATAAGAAGCTCATTGCTAGTTATTCAAGCACACTTGGATTTTATTACTTCTTACATAACTATGTGGTAGAAAGAGAGTTTGAATGCTTTCATTGCCTGAGGGTTTGAAGACTTTAAGGTACCAATTTCGGTTGTGAAATATCAAACCTAATTGGATAGTGGAGGGAGATACTTCAATCTTTCTCATTGAGATAATAATAGCCATTGGAGAACATTTTTGGAGAAGTTTCGTGAATTATTTGAGGTTTGTAATTTTGTTTCAGTCTATAGACCGGCCATGGGAGGAATTACTCTTCACTAAGGGGACAAAATTTTGTGGGTATTGGAGGGATCCCTTTCTCTTGCGAAGACAATCATTTCTACAATAATTTTGGAGGCCAATACTGTTGCATTTATTTATACGAAAGGTTGTTAGGCAAGAACAGGGACGACAACAGTTGGAGGGCATTTCTTCATTGAAGAGGCACTATACCATCAGCATATGATCCCAGTTTTCTTAAATGCATTTCTTACTTCATATTTTAGCATCATTTCATTGTAATAATGCTGTTATAACAGCAACTACAGTTGCATACATTCATGTCATTGTAAGCCAAGAGTCTTAGCAAATCATTCACAATCAGCTTGCATTTAGTTCATGCACCATTAATAAGAGTAGGAGTTGCATAATTATCATTGCAATACATTATTGTAATCAGTTGGGAAGTTATTTTGCAATAGAAGTTTCTTTGGAGGTTGTATGCCAAATGTATGATGAAATGTCACTTGGCTGTAGCTGCTCATTTGCATCAACTTGTGTCATTTAATTGCATTAGAAAAACACAAAAACATATTGCATATCATTGTTATTTTATTATTAGTCAATTTGCATCATTGGAGAACCTCTTGAAACATCATTAGCATCAAGCAACATCAAAACAAAGCAATCAGAAACTTATAACAGCAAGTTCAAACTTTGCCAGACAAGTGTTTGACGAAATGTCCAAGGCTTGAAAAGGTGAAAACAAAGTCAGATTTTGCTAGGGACATTACACAATCTCAAATCGAACAAGCATTCATTGAAGCACAAGCATAACCCTTGAATGGAGTTATCCACAAGCAGCCTTGGGAGATCTTTCGCTCCTGTAGCATACTGTTCCTCATGAGGGTTTTTGCTCTCAAGAAGCCAAGATTTCCTAGAGTTTCCAGTCCAACCATCAGACCCTTATCAATTTGTCTCCAAAACATGAATGTGCAAATGAGCTCACAAATAGGCTTTTATATCTCCCTCCAATTCCCATGCCCAAGTTGGCAATTTAAAATTATTTTATTTTATTTATTTCCTGCCATATATCTCCTTTAAGTTACCGCCAACTTTTATGAAATAAAATAATATTTAAAAAAAACTCCCTTATAACACCTCTAGCATAAATTCATTAAAATATATAAATAATGCATAAAGTTAAATATATTAATTTAACTTTATTATTAATGTTATTTACACTTAATACATAGGATCATGATAAATGCCAAGATAAATCCATGCTGAGAATCAGGGACAAGTTGTACAGTGTACACAGTAGCAAACTTGTTTTCTTGTTTTAGATATAGGAGTAGATTAAATCAGGGAGCTTCCGCTGCAAATATAAAGAGATCTTTTCTTTATTTGTTTCATTTTGTGTTGTCAGGAAAGTGATAAATTAAACCAATAAGATTCCGTGACAATTTTGATTTATCTTAAGTCCTAAAATAAAGGCATACATTAAGTCACAACAGAATTTTCAGTGAAACTACTTCTAATCAAGCTTATATGTGATTATATACCCAACAGTATATATTAACTGTTCAAATACACTAAAACAAATTTATTCTAAAAAATGTTCATGAATCAAAAACCATTAAACAAGGAGCTCTGTTACAAGTATCAAACAATGATCTGATAGTATGTCATTGAAGGATAAAATAGCTCAATTCAATATTGTTACCTGCAACATCCATAATAAGAAAATGACTAAATACTAATCAATATACCTGACTTGGAGTCAAGGGACGTTGCTCCCAATCACTCATGCGCCTTGTTTTGTTTAAGTGACCTCCTAATGCAATCTGCTTCAAATAGAGAGACCCTAGTTATTGATCTTATATAAATAATTCATATTAGAAATTTTAACTTACTGATTTCAAAGTATGACACGAAAAAGATTATTGCTAAAATTATCATAATTTTTCAAATGACAAATGGTGATAATTTACAATTAGTACAACACTCATTAGGAAGGTACAAAGACTATATTCACTGGTGTCAACTTTTGACTTTCATTTTATATCAGTGTTTTGGCCATTCAGAGATAGCTGTATTTCAAGGAAATTATCAAATCAGAATGACCATTACAAAAAGAATAATTTGTCATCACACCTTTGTAAGGCCAGAAAGGCCTCCCTTAGAGGATCCATGAAGCTTTTGAAGGTCTAAAATACCCTCACAAAAGTGGAAACACTCCAACTCTCTATATGACTGGAAAAGCTGCTCCAGATCATTGTGAAATGCATAACCTTGAAAAATTCAACCAGCAGAAATTTAATCCGTAAAACAGACACAAATGACCTCTCTAAAAAAAAATGTATACTTTTTGCTTAAAAATATGACAGTATTCTTCTACAGACCTAAAAGCTGCCCATCTTTAGAAGCATCTTACCTAATTTCAAAATGTTAGGAGAATGAAAAATATCTTTGAGACAGATGTCCAACATATGAGGTACTTTCTGAAATAGTCCTACCAAGTCAAAGATTAGCACTTTTTCTGCTGTAGCAATCTGTAAAATAGAAACCTGTACGAAAGCCATTTTCAAAATGTGTCAGATTGGTATGTGAATTTTCCTAGTTCTTTACATTACACTTCAATCTTAAACTGATTTAAAAATTGAAACTTATATTTTGTTCAATATAATTGTCCATGTAACAAATTGGAACATAATAAACACCTGAGTAATAAGTGGCATCTCATATTGGTGTAGACTATAGAGTCAATATTGCAGAATGAAAATAAGGCAAATAGCTTAGAATCTTGTTGAAGCAGCTAAAAGTAATGTATATAACAGAAGAAACCCGATATATGGAAAACTGAAGATCGAACATGTATTATGCATTGTCTATGGAATTTGGGTTTTCTCAGTCAGTGATTTTGTGGTACTGTATGCATTGCTTATAATTGCAACACTATGAAGATGTTAACCGAAAAAAGAGAAAATGCAAAGTTCTCAAACTGAAACTCAAGAGTAAAAATGCACATCATAGACAACCATCATGGAAGATTCCAAGCATAGAGGAAAGAGTATGTATTGATTTGACTGTCACAAGATAATTTATAAAACAAGAATGAGTCATGAGTTGTTAGATTGCATTGACCTGATTGTTACTAGACAGTTTATAAAATGACACATCACCAGCCCTAGAGACCATGAACATTCTAGGCACAATAATTGCTTACCTTCCCAACTTTTCTTTCTGATAAAGAAAAGGTATATGTAAAATAAATATTTAAGTAGAAAGGATCACATTACAAAAGTACTTGTTCAAGCTCTATCTTTTGGTATTAGAATAATAACATAGTAAAGTGTATGCTTACGCTTTATTTAGTTAGTGGTAGTCAGCCTTTTATGAGGTGGTGTAACTTTCTCTATTTTCAGACTATAACTACTTTTTTAATTTTAGCATATATTCAATAATATAATTTGATGATCCAAATGTAATGTGCCAAGATAATTTTTCTTGTATTTTGACAAATGCTTGATGAAATTTCTAATTGAGAAGTGCTGTGATATTTCAGCTATATACTTTCTTCCTTTTTGTGTGTGCATTTCAACAAATGTTTGATAAAATGCCCATTATATAAAAATCAGAAAAATAGAGTTTTGTTGCTCGGCAATACCATGAGGAAAACACAATAGATAGCTGAACATTAATAACTCAGGATGCCATTAGAAAAACTACTGATTTGGCTGATGTAGTTGAGGCATATAAAGAACTGAAATAAGAAAATATCTAACAAGTTTGTTTTGCTGAAGTTGTGGACTAATATTGGAAGCCTATAAACAATATTATTTCTGCCTGCTATCATCATTAAAAAATCATTGAATTCCCACTACGAATTGCTGTGACCCTCAGGAAGAGTTTGACCCATCTAGAGGTGCAGCTTGGTATTAGAGGGTCTCACGACCTCCTTTTAACATTCCCAACAATTCTTGAAATCTCCATGTGCCTTTTCCTTGGTGAGCAGCTGGTAAAAGTCTTTGTTTGCCCAAAAACTGATTGTAGCCTCCTTCACTTGTTATGGCCAGCTTCTAGAGTTGTATGGCCCATAGAAGCATAAATCTGCAAAAAAACCCGATTAATCGCAATTTTTAAAAAATCTGCAGGCTGGACGATTTTTTCCCCAATTTTTTGAAAAAATCGTTGACCTTTTGGTCAAATGATTTCTTCCCATTTAAAACTGCAAAATCGCCAAAAAACATGTTTAAAACCTGCAAAAAAACGCAAATAACATCACACTGATTTTCGTGCGAAAAAAAAATCATGAGACCATAGCTCGTTGCTTACTATTATTCTTTGATAGAATTTTTCCAAGCATCCATAGCTTGTTCCAAAGCACCTGTTTTAGGCTTTCAGCCATAGCAGCAAGGAAGTGAACTGTTTGATACTAAAGATTTACCGGTTGGGTTAGGGCCAGTTGAGATGCGAGAACCCGGTACATGAATACCCGGGCAAAATTTTTAGGGTTTGGAGTACATTATAGATTACAGTGTATATATATATATATATTAATAATTTAATATATTATAAATCTATATATGTATTATATATACAAAAATAAGAGAAATATAAAAATTGTAAAACTAAATCATTTCATGGTATGATGTGATCATTGATCAATGCCAAATGCCAAAGATAAATATTAAATGCCAATTGATAGTTGAAAAACATTCAAATAAAATTACTGAATTACAAAATGTAGTTCATGAAACATTGAAACATGATTCAATGTTCATTGTTCATGTGCTCATCAATCATCAAAAGGATTGTCAGAATCATCATGACTTGGATTTTGAGTGGTTTCAACTTCAAAATCATCATCATTTGAACCCAAAGCGGATCCAACACCATGTGATATGTCATCAATATCACCCACATCATCCATAGTGGCTCTAGCAAGATCCTGAATGGTTGCATCCAAGTCAGTAGACTCGGGTGCTACATCCCAAAGCCTCGCTGCCCCCTGCCTGTATTGAGGATCCTTACGTGACAGAAGACGCAAATTGGAATGAATATACACTAAGTCTTCAGCGCTTTTTGCAGCCAACCGGTTACGCTTCACTGAGTGGATAAAGGAGTATGTACTCCAATTCCGTTCAACGGCAGAAGAGCTTACAACGGAGAGAAAAACCAACAAAATTAAAAATAAAATAAAAAATGCAAGATAAATTCAAGAATGTTAAGTGTTAAATTTTACAATACAGAGTGGCAAAAAACTTTTACTTGTGAGAGGATCTTGATTGCAAAGAGGTTGGAGAGTACATATAATCTTGACCATGGAGGGGAATTACCACCATGGCAGGGCCATCCATTTTTATTTGGTTATACCTTGAGAAAGCGGTAATGATTTTTGATTTTCACGGCGACAAAGCTATTCAAATTCTCTCACTTGACACTTGCATGCACTTCTGGATCACTGAACATTCTACTAAATGCCGTCTTATACCCATTAGCAACTTCAGCATCTCTATATGGCGATATTCTCCCTGGGATAGAAAGTACTTCAGTGGTATAGTACCTTGGAGATAGGGCATATGCAAGGAGGTGCAATGGAGTTGTCATCTTGTTCCAGCGATGAAGAACAATTGCTTCCACCCTTTTGTACAAGGTGTCTTCAGGATCATTCTCTTTTTTTTGTATTTCTATTTTTATTTTTTCCAACATTGTGTCCATGCTATCATAGACATCCCCCAAGCATGGTTCATCTGTATCAGCAAACCGAAGCATAGACATGATAGGTTCGGTGAATTCCAGTACATAATTCACACGATCCCACCAATCGTCATTCAAGATCAATGCCTTGACTTTTTGGGCCCTCTCTGAATTTGATTGCTTCCATATACCCCATTGGTTGCTAATAACCATTTGACTCAATGCATCTTTCACCTTCACAAGTCGTCTCAGAACAATTGTGTGAGATGCAGACCGGGTCTCGGCAACCTAAGAACATGTTAATAGTAAGTTAATAACACATTTAAAATATGTAAATAATGCAAAAAATTATTTTATTCAATTATGTAAAACATGGCATAAATGATAAATGAAACTAAATAAATTAAATTTTAAAATTTACCTTCAACAATTCCAATGTTGAAAAAGTTCTGAAAATTGCTTGTGACATATGGTGGTTTGTCACAAACATCTGGATCTCCTCAGACTCCTGGTATATTTCTTTCACCCACTCTATTTGGGTGCCAATTGCTTGCATCACCAAATTGAGGGAGTGTACGGTGCATGGTGTCCAAAAGATGTGCTCATATCTAGCCTCTACCAAAGCACCTGCAGCCCTGCAAACTTTTGCATTGTTCGTAATTACTTGGACAACATTTTCACTACCCACCATCTCTATGGAGTCAATGAGAATCACAGAGTGAACGCGCATCTTTTCGCTTCCCCTTCCACACGGTCAACCCGCCCTCAAAGTACGCGCTTGGGGAGCGATTTTTAATAACATTAATCAATGGACGGTTTTTGCAATCTTTCCATCCATCGGAAACAATAGATACACCTGTTTCAACCCAAGAATCTCTAATTGGTTTTAGTTGGGCCTCTACATATTTCTTCTCTTTTTGCAATAAGGTGGTACGCACCTTTTCATACCCAGGACTTGTGAAATCAGGAGGTGCACTATTTATTGCTGACACCATGTCCTTCCAATATGGTGATCTCACCAAGTTGAATGGAAGACCATTGGCATAGAGGCAACGTGCAATTTTTTCTTCAACAATATCTCTTGCCTCCATTTTAAATGCTTTCTCTAATGGACCTCTCTTGCGGGTGGTGGTTTCTGGTTCTTCATCTTCTTCTTCCGTAGAGGGTATAGACAAGAAGGGATGTCTAGAGGGCCTAACAATCTGATGAGTGGGTAATGTTTGTTTTTTCTTTCCGGAACTATAACTAGTTTGTTTTCCTCTTGCAATTGAATTGTCGGCATCTTCTTGTTCTTTTATAAATGCTGCTATTTGTACAGTAGATAACCCCTTCTTATCTGGGCCCACACACATGTTAATCCCTTTACCACCAGGGCCCATAAAATGAAGTTTTACTCGGTAGTAGGAGCTATTATATTGTACATTGCAAAAATTACACTTCCAAACAAACCCCCCACCTCCAGAAATTTGTGAAATTCGTGTGGTATGTCTCCATAAAGGAGATCCTTTATCAATTTTGAACTTTTGGCTTCCATCCCCACCCACTGAACTTTGACTACTGGCCATTGTTGCAATCTCTAAAAAAAATGAAAAAAAAAAAAATATTTGAAAAACTTATTCACAAACTTGAAAAAATTCATCAAAAACTAAGAAACTTAAAAAAATTCATCAAAAGATTGAAGAATAGGGTTTAAATGCATACCTTGAACACTTAAATCTCCTTTGTAGAAGCTATTTGCCACTCCACAATCGATCTCCTTCAAATGCAATCACCTCCCTTCAAAATGCTAAGATGGACACAAAATATGGAGAGAGCAAAATGAGAGGTAAAAATGAAATGTTTTAGTGTTGAAAGGCCTCATATTGGGTCGTTTTAGGGTTTAGAGGCAAAATAGAAATTAAAAAATTGTTTTTTTTTTTCACTTTTGGGCCCTTTTTTAAGAGGCGTGGGTTCTCGAGGGGTTAGCTGGAGATGCAGCGGTGGTACCCGGTCAGCGTGCCACGTGCATGGTACTTTTCATTTAGTGCCGCATACCCGAGTGCGTGCCTAGCCGTAATTTCGGGCACACGCCACGATGGCATTACCACAAAGCGTCAACACCCTAAGCGAACCGATGCCGGGTTAAGCACCCGAGCAGGGTTGAGGCCTATGGGTATGAATCGACGCGTGGGATTTGATAAAATGCTTTGGTAGACATTTATGAAAAATGTGGCAGCATAGACAAGGAGCTTCATCATCGGGAGGTTCTGCCCTCTAGCACGTCATTTGCTACAATTGATTTTTTTGGAACTTTGTACTTAGTTTATAGGTTGACTTTGTACAAAGTCACAAACTATATTGTAATAGACATTTTGACAACCGTCACCATCTGATATTTATGCAGTTGTAGTATGTTTTGTGCAATGTAATCAGCGATATGAATATAACCAACGAAAATCTATTTTCTATAATTCATGGATTGAGCTCTGTATTTTATTTGGCTATCAATGTCTGTATGCTATGGAAATGCCATTAAATTTTTTTAAAAAGTAGTTTCTAACTGTTTTCTTCAATTTTTTGCCTTTTTTTGTAAATCCGATTTTTTTCCCTATTTTTTCAAACAATCCTGAACTTTTGGTTAGCCGACTTTTCCCCAAACGATTAATGCTGCTATGGCATGACCTGCCTTGAGTGTTTATAATATTTCCAAACTGGATGGCTGAAGTTGTATGTTGATCAAGGATAATCGATAGCTAGAACAAGGGTTCTCTTCTCAAAATATCGATTGTTATCTGCAAGCAAATGGCTATTTGATAATTTCTCAATATTCAATCAAACCTGGAAATGACTTCTAACTTTCAACAAAATCTCTGTAAATCTCAAACATTAAGCACACTTGTGAATCCTGGATGAATCCCCCATTTGCGATAGAGTTTCAGTCCTAGGGCAGAATTTGACTAGTAGCTCAATCTCCATAGCCAGGGTTTTAAAAAATGAAATGTTGGAAATACTATTGTCATTGATGTCAAAGGAAGATTAATTTGAAGACATTTTATTGCTGCTGTCAAAGAAGGATCAATGTATAAGACATATGCTAAGGAGAGTTAAGCAAAAAGGGGAAATATTTACTATATTGGGCCGGCCCAATTCGCTTACTCTTTGGCACCCAATTTATGGCACCTATATTGATAAATTTTCCCTCATAAATTTGGGCCAACGGTACATAGTGTGGCGCCCCTCTTGGGATTTAAAAGTTTTAAAATAAATTTAATTATTCCCCAGCCGACCTCCTTGGGTGAAGTGGGTTGAATAGGTATAAATGCAAGTTGATTTGGGAGGTTAGAAAGAAAGTTTCAAAATGCAAAATCATTCCTAGTAAAACGAATTTTTAGGAGAATATTTTGCTTTCTTCCTTAAGAAAATGCAGGCTTGGAGATGATAAAAAAATTTCATAGAGCATGGATGAATTTGCGATTGAAAAGAGTCCGGATGATGCCTGCTGCACAAGGTCAACGAAAATTTTCAAGTCAGAGCAACAAAATTCTCAGAGGGGATGAAGAAATGAAATAAATTGTTGAAAGTTATTTTTCAAAGGTTCAAAATTCAAGAAAATTAAATGAACCCGTTCGTCGTGCACCCATGAGTTCGACGCGTTCTGAAAGAAATTTTCTTCTGGGTATTGAAGATTATCGATGAGGAATGGATTTTAAGGTCTTCCACAGCTTGTCGAGGATTCTGTGATAAAGATTTCAAATGGGCACCAGGTTGATGAATTTTCCTAAGGGAAATTTTAAAATTTTCTAAGGCAAATGTGAAGAAAATGTGTTTTCAAGGTGAAATCCTCCAGACGATGAATTTGAAAGGAACTGCCTAGGTGAATTTGCTCAAATTCTTCGTGAAGACAATCTTCTTGAGCCGGAGATGAATAAAATCGTCAATAACCCAGCTAATGAAATGAATTTCTCAAAGATGTACGCCCTTGAGGAAGATGGGTTGAAAATTTGGCTAAGGCATGAAGAATCATGAAGAAGGCAGAAGTTGGCTAGTGGAGGCGATGAACACTTGGAAGTTAGAGCGTGAAAATCAGGTAAGTAAAGTGAATTTATATTATGAAGTGTTCTGATACCCTTCTCCTTGCTTGTTTTGCAGGAGGAACGTCGAGACAAAGCGGTGATGACTTAAGAGTGATGAAACAAGTGATTCAAGGCAGCATCTCAACCTCGAAGGAAAGTTGCAAGAAAATGGCTAAGTGTTGGAGACTTAGTATAACTCAAGTGCCAAGAATGGAAATTTCGAGCAAAGTTGAAGAACAGCGTCAAGAAGAAGATCCAAGAGCAGTTGAACTCCAGATTCTATCAAATTTTATTATCTGAGGCAATCTTAGAGACTCTTTTACCCTCCTCCAAGCGATCAACAGAATTGGCTGAACGCGAACAACAGAGCAGTGTGAACGCATTTCAAAGCTGGAATCTTCTAGAAGATGGTGGCCATTAATGGCTCATTTATTACCCCACTCCTCTTGGTGGCGGTTTTTAGGGCATATCTTGTTTAGGGCTGAGGTGGCACAATCCTGGCCATCCAGCCGATTGTAATCTGAGCCGTCCGTTGGACTTGGCCAACTATAAAAGGGGGAGTCCCCCTCATTTGTATCTCATTAGACATAGAGGTAGAAGTTAGACAGTAGAGAGTAGAGGGACAACTTAGAAGTAGCTTAGTATAGATTGATAGTGTAATTTGAAGAAGACGGAAAGTTTTACCTTGAAAACTTTGTAAGAAATTGTTGTGAACACTCTCTCAATACAAGAGTTTTTCATTGATGGTGAATTTCGTCTTTGTTGTAGGTAGCTAGCAAGGTTTCTTCGTCCTTCCGATTCAAATGGTAGCGTAAAATAGTTCAAAGTAGTATAATTTTCATTCCATGCAAGTAGATGTTAGCTGTGGAATGTGGTGTTTGATCTAAGCAACTTCGTCTATCCATACCACTAGTGTATTTGCTGATGGTGAATGCGCCTTGTGTGGTCAATTGGAATATCATGTACTTAACTTCGATCATGATTTGTATGTCTATATGCGTCGTTGTGATGGTATTTTCATGCTAAGTTATGATCTGAACACCTTGAACTACTCCTCTG
>VDFB02263615.1:0-26374 GCA_007258455.2 Sequoia sempervirens
CATGACTTGGTGACCATGCTAAGCAGGGTCATGGGCCTCCCAGCAGCCGCCTACTTCCAGGAGTGGATGGCTTACTATATTGAGCAAATCATACGAGGAAATAAGGACGTGAAAACCAAGATCTCGTTCGACTGGGGGAGTATCATCAGCAACTGCTTCCACGAGTAGTTTATAAATGTTAAGAAAAGCAACAAGTTCTACATGACCTCGTACCTGGTGTACTCATTGGTGGATCAGAGGCAATATAGTGGGCTCTTCATGGTGCCGAATGGAGATCACAAACGAGGGCTTAAACCTTTTGATCGGTACCCTCAGCTACAATACCGCTACTTCAAAAAGGAGTACCGCCGGATCAATGATGCCTTCATAGGCCATATTATCAGATTGATAGCCGGGGACTTCAAGAGACGGGTATCTCACAGCGCCAGGGCGCTCCTGAATGAGTATGCCTTCTTATACATTCAGTTCCCCAAGTTCACTTACATCCGTGCCCAGGGATTCACGGAACGGCCGAACAAGCTGCCCAGATACCCAAATGATAGGATTATTCTCCTAGAGCTTTTCCGACAGCTCCAACATATTCAGGCAGTCTTCAGCCAGAAACACGTGGCAGGGATCCCTTATCCCATGATCCTCGGCCAGGGCCAATATAGACTGCAAACATCTCAATGCGCCGGCAACTCAGAAAAGGAACTCAAGGAATACAACTTTGAATGGTACACGGCTCGCCCACGGATGGACCCCCACGGCCACGTCAGGAAGGCGCTAGGACCGACATACGCCCACCAGTACCATGTTGAAGATTTCTGGGCAGATTGTAGAGATGATAAGGAGGTTCGCAAGAGACATTACATGCGAATGACAGTACAGTTTTTAAGGAGAGTGCAGCTGTTTCCGGTGCCAGACCAGCTTGAGGAAGATGAGTCCACCCTGGTGCACCCGAGGTACCCTGCGGTTGCCAACCTGCCAATACCATCCATCGACTGGGATGAACAAGAGGTCGAGGACCTGGATACCATCACCCAGCCTATCATAGCTCGCACTAAGGAGTGGGTTGATGGACAGGTGGCACAACTGGAGCAACAAGGGGTGGCTCTAACGTACGAGGCACTCATAAGCGGGCCGAGCGTCACGGAGGACGTTGCTGCCTCCCCATCAGCTGGTGAGACTTCCAAGTCTCCCCCCATCACCAGGTCCCAGAAGAGGAAAGAAGCAGAAACGACACAGTCTGGGGGCCCCAAAGAACAAGCAACAAAGGATACAGGAGGCTCGTCTCCAAAGAAGCTTAAAAGGACAGTGGTCACAACAGAGGCGTAGCCTCCATTGCTCCTTTCTCCCCCGACTGGTGTGCTGCCCCCCTCTCAGGCCGCAGCCGCCTCATCCCCACAGGCGGTGGACATTTCTGTCCACCTTGCCACTTCGCCCCCAGCCGGGTCCATAGTCAATATTGACTCTTCCTCGAGCATGACCACTTCCCCTTCCTCTGCTGCTGCCATGTCACCCATCACCTCGCTACCTCTGGCAACAATACCATCGCCTGTTCCCCTTTCTAGCATGCCTGAGGCTATTACACGGCACCTGCAGAGTCTCCCTCCTGAGCTCTCGCAGCTTTTAATGGACCCCGCTCTCCAGGCTGTCCTCGCCCAAGCCCTTGCCACATCTCAGCCTTCGCAACCGCCGACAGGTCCGCCGGCCATGGAGGCCACCATGCAGATTTCCAAGGAGATGGAGGAGCTGGAGCAGGAGGCTTCAAAGCCTATGGAGGAGGAGGCCGATGACTATTACGAGCAACCCGAGCATGAGCATAGAACCATTGACAAGGTTGCTTATGAGGAAGAAGAGACGGGCTCCTCTGAGGCTGGGGATGGAGAGGATGGCTCGGGCGCTGGAAAAATTATTCAGATTTCTGATGAGGATGTTGGAAAAGGGGCGGAACCGTCGCCACGTGGTGAGGAGGGACAGCCACTAGAGGGGCAGCCCGAAAAGGATATCACTGAGGCAGAGACCCACATGGCAGGGAGCCCCGAGCCTGAGGCTGCTAAGAAGAGGAAAGAAGAAGAGGCAGCAAAAGAACAGGATCTCACTCAGATACTGACCACCAAGGCACCCGTCAAAAGCCTCGTGTTCTATCAAGACTCTGACGAAGAGGAGGATGCTGCCAGGGAGAAGGAGGAACTTGAAAAGGAAAAGGAGGCAGAGGTCTTGCCTCTGACTGAGACGGGTGAAGGCAGCCATGATACACCCAAGGATAAGTCCTTCATGCCCGACTGGCTAGAAAAGTAACTTGAAAAGACTACTCCTGTCCTGAGCGACCCGAGGTCGAGGTTGGAGGCCATCTTGGATCGATCTCTGGCCACAACAAAGAAGGAGAAGAAGCCTAAGGTCCGTTCCAGGATAACCATGGACGCTTCTGGCTCCCGGGCTGCACAAGTGGCAATGCCAACTATTGGCCAGGATGGAGTAAGTTACAGCATTTCCACGATCGACCTAGGAACAGCCACCAGGGAACAGAAGGTCAGACATCTGGAGGAGTCAGTGGCTATGGTGGTGCATCTGATTAAGCAGGATAAGGTCACCAAAGACGAGTTAAAGGCGCAGGTTGCTGCCCTAACCGACTACATCCAGCAGTGGTCTTCAATAGACGACCTCCCCACTACCTCCACGGCCGCACCACAGCTACTCTCCAAGGAGTAGATAGATAAGCTAGAGAGGAGGAAAAACTTAGAAAAGACCATGGAGGACTGGTTCCAGCAGGTTACAAAGGTCGGAAACATAGGGATCAACTTGGCCGTACATATGACCAACAAGTTCCTGGACTTGGTTCAGTCCTTGGAAAGCACAAGAAAGCTCTGCACCGACTTCCCTGCGATTTACGGCTCTGCCTTCCCGAAGGTTGAGGCCATCCTCCAAATGCCAGAAAGCACGTGGGAAGAGAAACTGGAATTGAAGAAGGAGGATCACTGGTTGGTGGATATATGGCGCAGGGACCTCATCAACCGAAGGGAGAGGATGGAGCAGATCCAGAGCAGGGTGGATCCGGATATTGCATGGATCAAGGAGATCTGAGCAGAATGTGCCGAGTACCTCAAGATGATAATAGGCCATGATATGCCCACGGTGCAGTTGGATGCGGAAAAGGTTAGGTCATACTTTGAGGAGAGGATGAAGGATGGGACAGCTGGAGATATCGCAACAGACTTCTTGAGTTTCGCTGCCCGTGCCTTCGATAGATCAGAGCTCTTCAGGGATCAGGGCTCAAAGTATGACGAGGGCTGGAAGAGGCTGGAAGAGAATGCTAAAGAATGGAGCTACCAGGCATTGAGATGCGAAATCCTTGAGGTAGATAAGCTCCAAGCCATAATCCTCAAGCATATTGAACACGCAACCTCCGAGGAGCATCTAGACAGCCCAGCCAAGGAAGGAGACATCCTAGAAAAGTAGCTACAGCCAGAGAAATAGCAATCAGCTACAGGACGAAAATGCAAATAGTGTCATCCACTAGATAACAAAATAGGGAAAAGACAAAGGATATTTTTTAATTGTAAATCTATTTGGGGGTAGGTGAAACCCTAATTTGTAATGAATCATGGCCACACAATGGAAATGAATCTTGGCCATTCATTTGATTTTGAAAAAGCTATAAATAGAGCACTCCTCTCATTTGCAAAGAGAGAGTTGAGTTGTTGTAAATACATGCTGCTGAAATATATGAGAAATAGCATTGACTTGGTGCATTTCCTTGTTTTCTCTCATGTTAATTGATTCCTTCTCCAATCTTAGTGTTTAACTTAGATAGCACTGTTTAGTTAAAACATTTCATGTTATTTGGAGTAATCTTACAGGAATCTTTGTTGTTGTTCATGAAGATTCACACTTGTGGTGATGATCCTTAGTCCATACTTTTTGCTGTTTGCTTTGAGAATTGCCAGATAGACTTTGCAAGGATAACTGTGGACCTGATTTAAGGCTGCCTCAAACACTTATCTTTTGGTTCTAGCACGTTTATGTGGTGGATGAAGGATAAAAATCTGCAGCCCTTAGAAGATTGTACAATTTCCATGATACTGTGAAATCCCTGGTTAAGTGGGATATTGTTTTAAAGGAATTGTCCATTGCAGGGACTCCATTATTACTGTTCGCAGCAAGCTTTAGGCTTAGGAACTTTCCTTCCCCTTCGCTCTTTTTTCACTTTCTTTAGAAACTGAACAACACCAAGGTTTGTTGCACTTTACAAAGCAAAATCCAACAACTAGATGGAGTTTGAGACTGCTGTTTGAACCTACAGCCTAGACATAACTGCTTACATGTTAAACTCCTTTTCGAAGATCCAACTTCAAGCTTTGTGCCCATACTTCATGTTTCTGTAAGGCCGCCTTGTGATTCTAGCAAATCACATCAAACTACCAAAGGTATCTAAGCATTGTCATGACTACGTCACCCAGAGACCTTAGGATAGTGTTCTGTAATTCGATTGTGGGAGATTGTCTTTCAAGAGAGGTAGTGCACATACGCACTGTCTGTGTTGAGAAGTGCATAAAAACACCATCAACAAGTACCACTAAGTAGACTAGCCAAACTTAGAGTATCAATAGAGGGGTTTGTTAAAGAGGGATATCCCTTAGAATCTTCTTTCTAAAGCTCTTGAAAGGGAGAAGTGTAATCCTCTACAACAACAAACCTCTTCTCCTTTCCCTTCCAAATAAAGTGTTGTTTATTATTCCTTGAGTAGGTAAAGGAGGCATGACCCACTTTACCACAAAAATGATAAATAACTAGAGTGTTTTAATATTCAATTTGTTGCAACCACTTACCAAGTTTTGAAGATAAGGTTATCTAAGTGGGGAGAACGAGCTTATTTTTCACTAACACAAAAAATATAGTAGACAATAACCACTTCATGGATTTGGTGATCTTATTCATATTAAAAAATTTCCCAAAAGAATTAGAAATACTCATAAAAAAAATATTATAAAACTCCAAGGGAAGCCCTAACAAGAAAACCTAAATAAGAAACTGAAAAGTGTCTATCATAGGTTTGAATCTAGGAAACAACCTTTGAAGATAGAGGCCATTCTAGCCAACAAACCGAGGTCCTTCAAAAAGGACCTTTGAACAACCTTCCTCAAAAGAGAAAGAAAAGAGAAAGAAACCATTGAGAATAACAATTACCTTAACTTGACCTCTATTCTTCCAAACCCAGTTGAACCATCTTTTTGCAATATTGATGTTGGGATGAAAGCCACAAAATATCCCAACCAAGGAGCTCTTAAGCCAACCCAAAAACTTAGAAAATAGATTTAGGAATATCAATTTGAGCTTATCTACCTTTCATACGAGCTATACAACTTCCATCAATAACCTCACAATCAAAATCAAGCAACTAGTTGGATGTACCATGCACATCCATAGCATGAAGCTCATCCAAAGCAGTGACAACCATAGGAGAGGAGGGTAAATCAACCTGAAGTGTTCTCAAACTCGCAACCCTACAAATAATCCCATCAATGGGAGGTCAACAAGTGTAGGGATCAAAGGGAAAATAATAGGAATGGGTACTTTAGAAGGATAAGGAGACAAAATACCCTCCTTAGCAATAGCAAGGAGAAGAAATCCATTTTTTAGGCCTAAAAACAAAGAATTCTCATGATTTTTCTCTACAGAAATCATAGCCGAACTCCTTTGTGCCTCTAGACGGTCTTCAAGAAGGATATAAAGGAGAAGCTCATCCTCCTCAATATACCCATCACAAAACCAATCCTTAGGATAACCATCAATAGGAGCATCATTCTTAGAATAGTAAAACTTTTCCTCTTCCTAACCATGAGCCCACAAGTTGACCTCAGAAGAAGTAGGGTATCCTCATCATCATACATAGAGGAAACCACATCTAAATCCTCTTCATCAATATCATTGTCCTCATCCCCACTAGACAAGGAAGAATGGCTAGTGACAAGGGATTTATTCAAAGAAGAGGAGAATGCCTATAGAGTCTATCCAAGAGGAAAAGGTGAGGGAAATGCTAAATAGAGTAGAGCATAGAAAAAAGGATCGATAGACTAGGGGAGATGCTTATAGAAGAAGCCTCCACAACCATTAGGATTTGAGGTGACATGGCACAAGGCCCAAGGCTTGGCTTAGGGCCAAGGCAAGCAAGATAAAAATCAAATGCTTGGACAGAGTGCAGGTGAGTGGGAGTGGGTAGGAGGATATTCAAATTAATGGATAAAATTATTAATTAAAATCTTTTGATATTTTTAATTTATATTATAAGAATAACTAAACTAATTAACTAAATAAATATTTTTTATTTAGCTATTATTATAATGAGATATGTGAGATGGATTTTCAATTATGATAGAAAAAATATAGGTATGTATTTTAGGTGTCTACAATATACCTAGAATTTTATTTAGTTTTATTTAATATTTGTTCTTATTATAACAATTGTCTATTGCTAAAGTTAACCTTGAGTCCTTACTCGACTGCTCTGCTCCCTTAAAGAATCTTGTTCTTAAGGGCTCCCCTACCAACAAGCTAGTTTCCTATTATGTGGATTCCATTGAAGATAAAGCTGAGAACCTTGAAGCGAGTAGAAATTATGTTCCCTCCCCTTCTGCCTCTTTCAAATTCGAAGGTACCAAATTTCCTAGCTCCCCCAACCTAGGTGATGTAAATCTCATATTAGGTCAGGTTCAGTTTAGTGACATTGTGGCCTCCGCTAGAAATGACATCAGTGACATTTTCAAGGTCTTAAAGTGGGCCTCACCAAAGAAGGGAAACTGAATAAGAGCAGTATTTGAAAGAAAGGAGGTGATATTGAGGAGAAATACAAATATATGGAAGAGGAAATGGTTAAAATAAAAAATAATTTGAAAACAGTCATGGAACTAAATCAAAAAATGGCTAGGAATAATGCCATTATTATCAATGTTGTGTCTGAAAACCTAGAAAAAACACAACGGGGTTCACTAATCATTGACTTGGAAGAGAACAAGGAAAGCAAGAATGAGGACCAAGGTATTTCTAAAAGGACCTGAACCAATATTAAAATGAAAGTGCTTCCAACAACACAAATGGTTAATATTTTAAAGAGGGGAGTTCAAGACATGAACGAGCTAGAAGTTGAGACTGCTATTCTTTTAAAAACTCAAATTTAGTTGTTGTTGGCTTTCTGTCTAGTTTTTTGGTTTTGTGGCCTTCACTGACCTTTTTGTTGGCTGTGGGAATTTACTGTTGTTATTTTTATAGCCTTTTTGACTATGATGTCTCTTTTGACTCTTTCTTTATTCTGTAAACTTTGTGGTTTTGGGTCCATGTAAAACCCATTTTTTCCTCTTTTAAAAACAATTGTCTAGGGGAGGGTTATCCTAGAACTCAAATTTCTATATTTAGATAAGAAAATATACATAATAGGAGAGATTACATAATCTTATCATTTGAGGGTCCATTAATTCATGTAGATGTTATAAAATATTCTATTGCTTTTAAATATTTATTTGCATGTACATTCTTGTGATTTCTACATAATTTGTGATATATGATCCTCTTAGGACTGATATGTCACTAAAAGTGAAGGTAAAGGACAATAGAAAAATTGTGTAGCCTTCAAACTTTGCATTCAATTTTATGTTTTTATAGAAATTATTTAATACATATACATAGTAAAAGAATACATGATATTACACATTTTGGGCACATTCCACTAGCTTCTTTATTCATTACGCATACACATATCCCTTCATATTTATTTCAACAATATCAATTTATAGATACTCTTATCCATTCATCTTATTTACATGCTTATGATGCATATTTATGAGCTTGCCTCCAATTAGTGATGTACAACTTGCATTTAGTTTTTATTATATTGTACAAAAAGTCCACAAATGGAGGGGTTATCTTGTAGTTATACAATTTTCCTTTAAAATTGAAAATTTACAAGAATAGACTTGATTTTTGAGCTCCTTCACCCTTCTACTTTGATCCAATTAAATACACTTTTAGGCATGATATGTTGGCATCACAAAGTATTGAAAGGCATTCAAAGGATTCATTCTAATGATCGAGTTAAATTACAAGACAATCATTTTATAGAGCAATCAAACTTGACACTTTTTGATTTGAAACAATAATAAAAAATGAAAAAATGTATTTTAGATGCTTGCCCATATAATTAGCCAATAGGCTATTATATGTGGGGGAACCCCACTGGAATTTCCAACAATTTGAGGCTGAGAAACGTGTCAGAAAAAATAACTATCACCAGTTGTAATTTTGAACGGAGTTTGTTTGGTCTCGCCACCGTGGATACCACATCGACTACCCTGCAATGGAAAATGGAAAACTTGGTGAAAGATGAAGCCATCTAGAGCTCAATGTACCAAGAAATAGTGAAGGTTGTGGGTAAGGAAAGAGCGGTGGAAGAGGAGGATGTGCACAAAATGGTGTATCTGGAGGCCTTGGTGAAAGAGATGTTGCGACACCACCCGCCAGGGCAATTCGTTTTGACACACGCAATTATAGAGGCATGCACTGTTGGTGGGTATGATGTATCGGTAGATGCATTGATCAATTTTTTCATTTGGGAAATGGGTATTGATCCCCATGTGTGGGAAAATCCTAAAAAATTCAGGCCAGATCAGTTTTTCTGTGATGAAATGGATATGAAGTTGATGTCGTTTGGCATGGGGAGGAGGATTTGTCTGAGAATAGTGCTGACTATGCTGCATGTTCAGCTTGTGGTGGCTCGATTGGTGCTGAATTTGTGTGGGAGAGAAAATCAGGGGAGCTCGTTGATCTATCATTTTTTTTTTTAAATATTGGAAGATGAGGACAAAGCTGTAGATGGCATTTCCAGCCTTGATAGCCCTTTTTTTGAATCAAATTTGGGAAAACTTGGCAGTAGTGATGATCTTGATACAAATTTCATGTCTTATCATTTTGAGCAGTGATGCATATGGGGCGGAGGGGGGGCTTGGGGCTCTTTTATCTACAAGATTTTTTGAACATGATGCTTACTGTATGTATCATGCATTATTAAGTGGAGTTGGTGGGGCAGTTGCTATGGCAGACTATTTCACCAACACCCCTGTAGCCAGCTCTGTAGTAGGGTTTCCTCCTATTATTGAAGCATCTAGTGATTTATATAAGCTACTTTCCATTGTTGACATTTCCTCATATAGTCATTTAGTGGACCTTGGTGTTGAACCCCAATATTCTTCTTTGCATTGGCTATGTGTACTGTTTGGTTGAGAGTTTGTGCTTGAGAATCTGTTACATGTTTGGGATGTTATATTTGAAGAATCTAATACTCCCCTATCATCTTATAGAGATGATTTCCATGGAAATAGTATTCCATACTCTTCTCGCAGTGCATTCATTTTAGCTATAGTAGTTTCATTGCTTTTGCACCTATGATCCTCATTGCTTGGCACAACAAATGCAACAACTTGCCTCTAAAAGTTACTTAATTTTCCAAAGGATGCATATGTGAAGAATTTAATTAATAAGGCAAAGTTTCTTCAAGCTTTGGCTTTGGATACAAATGACAGTAGTCCACTTCCCACAGGGAAAATGGGCCAAATTTTTAAAAATGGAGGGATAAGTAAGCTTGTTAGGAGCACAAGTGCTTCTCCTTCATGTCAGGCACCCAAATTGCCTCACGAAACTTCAATTTTGTATCACCAAAAATCAACTTCATGTTCCCCAGATAAATTGAAAGTTTCATTGCCAAAGAACTATTGAGAGCATAAATGGAGTAGTTCTAAGCTACACAAAGTGGTGCCTGAAGATTCATTCAGTTAAGACGGTGAATGTCTTGGAAAGGCTTTACCTGGGCAAATAGGTATCTACAAGAATTCCACTGATGCTTCATGTCAGGAACATATTGTTTCCAACTTTGTTGATAGTTTGGAGTCACAGGAAATATGAAATGAGAACAAGTCTATTCCATCAATTGTTGTATAAGAGTTGTTCTCAAATGTCATTGGTACCAAACATGAAAGTGGTACTTCCTCTATCAGATCAACTAGAAGAAAATTGCTAGATGATAAGTTTGAGAGCTTGGATTTGTAGGTGGCATCAAACGTAAATAGATTGTGCACGATTGAGGGAAATGACACCAATAGGGGAGATAAAAATGTATGTAGTGGAAATCATTTTGATCAACATAATGAATGACACTTGGTGGATGGCATAGATGACAAAGGTAGAGATATTTTTAAATATAGTGATTCTTTAAAAGATTTTTACTCTAACACTCCTTCAGTCCAACAATGTGAGAGTCAGAGCCAATTTTGCTTTGATAAAGAAGAGAACTAGGAGACTAATTCCTTGACAACTGATTTGGAAGTGGATGAAAATTCTATGCGTGATAAGGTTAGAATGAACAATGCAAGTATGACAGCTAAAGAAGAATTCTCAGAAGTTTCCACCATTGGTGGACATATTCCTACAATAATTTATAATTATTTTATAATTTATTTATTTTTAAAATTGATTGAGTATTAATCAATAGACTTTCCCAAATGTTTTCACTTTTAAATATTGATTAACGTGCAATGCATACATGAATACGCTGAGCCCACATTATTTTTAGCAACAAAGCACTTGTCCCGTATGATACGATTTACAAGGGATTCAAGTCACTTTATGTAATTCTAAAATGAATTGCAGTGTGAATGAGTCTGATCAAAGTTTGGTGGAATGAAAATTCAAATTATAATAATGTTATGAAATAATATAATAGCCGATAAGGGTGTGGTTCGGTGGTCAAGTCGCTTGGTTGTAGTGACGGCCACCAGGGTTCAAACCCTCGCTGGGCCAAAGTGCTCGCAGGCGTTGTGCCTTTGCTGGGCCTTTGAGCTCGCGGGTTTGGTTGTTTCTTGTGGTTTGTTGTATCCGGTTCATAGCTCTGATAAAAAAAAAGTGTTTACCCCTAATAATATGGGTGCATTGCACCTTTTAAAAAAAAGACAAAAAAGAAAGAAAAGAAAAGAAATAATATAATAAATTTTTAATAAAAATAAAATAATTTATATAATAAATAAAATAAAAATGATTCTTTAAATAAAAATAATATAATAAATTTTTAATAAAAGTAAATTTTATAATAAATAAAATAACTATTTAACTACAAAATAACTTATATATACTATAAAAAAAAATTAAATAAATATATATAAATAAATAAAAATAAATAAAATAATTTATATAATAACTAAAATAAATAATAATTTATATAATAAATAAAATAAAAATGATTCTTTAAATAAAATAAATAAAATAATATAATAAATTAAAAAAATTGTTGTGTGTTATAAAATCCAAACAATAAATAAATAGAAAAATGAAAAACTAAAGTTGTATAGGAAGTGTTGTTTTTGGAATGAATTGGAGAGGAGGGTAAAGAAGTAGAGATGGAAGGATAGAGAAAGAGAGAGAGAGAGAGAGAGAGAGAGAAGAAGTAGAGATGGAAGGATAGATAGATAGGGAGAGAGAGAGAAGAAGTAGAGAGGGAAGGATAGAGAAAAAGAGAGAGGAGGGTAAAGGGACGGAGGGAGGTAGAGAGGGATAAGTGAGATAGAGATAGGGAGGGAGAGAGAGGTGGGATAGAAAGAAGTAGAGAAGGAAAGAGACAGCCAGAGAAAGTGAGAGAGAGAGAGGGAAGGAGAGGAAGAGAGGGATAGGGGAGATATAGAGAATTAGAGGGGGAAGGAGAGAGAGGTAGAGAGAAATAAGTGAGAAAGGGAGAGAAGTAGAGAGGGAAGGAGAGAGTGAGAGAAATAGGTGGGATGGAGGGAGGTATAGGTAGAGAGGGATACGTGATATAAAGAGAAATAGAGAGGGAAGGAGAGAGCAAGAGGGAGAGAGAAGGGGGGAGGGTGGGAAGGAGAGGTGTAGAGGGATAAGTGAGATAGAGAAAGAGGGAGAGGAGGGTAAAGAAGTAGAGAGCGGAAGGATAGAGAAAGAGAGAGAGAAGGGAAAAGAAGTAGAGAGGGAAGGATAGAGAAAGAGAGAGAGGAGGGAAAAGAAGTAGAGAGGGAAGGATAGAGTGAGAGAGAGAGAGAGGGAGGAGGGAAGTAGTAATTGGAGGCCAAAATTAGATATTAGAATTTAAATTATGGTTTCTGAATAGATAAAAGTAAAGTTCAATTTTAGTAATTTTTTTTTTTTAAATATTGTTAAAAGATGAACTCCAATTTTTCACCTTCTCCAATTTAAATGTTTTAGATAATAAATTTTAAGTGTAAAAATTACAGTGAATCTTTGATTTCCTTTTTCACATTCAACGACAATACTATACTAGAAATTTCAAGAAAACAAAACTTCTTCTCATATCTATGGATTTACACAATAATTTACAAATGCTTTATTTCTTTTACTCTAGCACCATTTGGATGAATAAGGCACAATCTATTGAAGATCTTGAGAAATTATAAAATGACTCATGATTGATATGGACTCTCTTGAAGAATGTGGCTTATGTGCCTTTCTCTACAACACTCATATGACTTAACACCTATACACCTTTCTCAATACCACTCATAGACAAGAATGTACCATTCATCCCCACTCAGTTTGTTGTCATACTTAGTTGTCAATAAGACTCAATTTATCATTGATCAGCTACATCTACCTGTTGAATTAGTTACCAGTTATTTAGGAATGTAGTTGGGTTTATTTGTTGTATAAATATGTGTTATTTTATGTTGTTAATGATATTAGTGAGTTTATCTTTGTTCTATTCTCTACTGTTCATAACCTCTGTTTTGGTAGGATCCGATGCATCTGTTCTAATCAATGCAAATCTATATTTTTTTGGTTAAATCTCTATGAGAGTGTTGTGGGAAACGCCTTCAGCATACCACTCTTTATCAAATTGTCCATGCAACCTCTTGTGTTATATTTTATCAAGGAGAAGGGATTGACTTCCCTGCACTGTAGTTGTATAGGCACCTAGAACTAGAATATGTATCCAGTCTTTCTCAAATTGGCCATGCAACCTCTAGAGTTATATTTTATGAAGGAGAAGGGATTGACCTCCTTGCGTTGTAGTTGTAGAGGCACCTGGGACTAGAATATGTATCTAGTCTTAAGGAGCTATCCATAGAGAATTTGTGAGCTCTTCTGCTGTGAAGAGGAATGTTGTAACTGTTGAAGTGTTCTTGAAGCTGAAGCTATTACATTTTTTTGAGTTGATCTACTTAGAAATTGAAACCTTTGTGTAACCAACTTTCTGATTTGGGTTAAGGGACTCGTATAATTTTTTTTCATATTCTCTTTAAAATGACAAGTTTATATGATTCCTATCTAACCGAATTAAAAAAGTTACATGGTTCCAATTATTCTAATTGGAAGTTCAAGATGCATACCTTGATGGAGGCATACAATGTTTGGACAATTGTTAATGGTTTTGAGGAAAAACCTACTACACCTCAAGTTGTTGTTCAAGATTGGGAGAAAAGAGAATCCAAAAGCAAAGATTCTCTTGTGCATGTTTGTAAAAGATTCAGTCTTATATCACTACTTTTACTAGTATGTGGACACAATTAAAAGGTTTGTATGAAATTACAAAAAAAAAAAAAAATTGTTTTTAAAGAGAAAATTACTTTTAATCAAAATGGAAGCAAATGAAAATATTAGTGATTATTTATCTAGAGTTATGGAATTAAGAGATAAATTAGCTGATGATATTGAACAAATCATAAGTACTGATCTAGTAATTGATACTTTGAATGGAATGGTGAGTGATTATCATATCTTTATTACTAGTTTGGTTACAAGTGAAAAGGCACCAGATTCAACTTTGATGGTCAAATACAAGAAGCCATCCAAAGAAATCAATGCACAAAGAACAAAGGATGAACTCAATTTGGCAACCAAAGGTATAAAGATGAAAAAAGGTATGGAGATGGGGAATCATCCAAATTAAATATAAATAAAAATGGGAATTGTAATTACTATGGAAAGCTATGACTCATTGCTTATGAATGTAGGAAAACGATGTTTAATGAGTCCAAAGACAACAAATATGAAGCTAACTATGTGAATGGTGAGAATTATCTAAGTAATAAACTTCACAATTTAAATTTGTTTATTTTGTATGATGCACTATCAACTAATGTAGATTATTGTAATAATTGGTTCATAGATTTAGGGGCATCAATTCATATGTCATTTCATTGAAGTTGGTTTAAAAATTTTCATGAGAGAAATAATGGTAGTAAGATTTACTTAGGAGATAATAGGTCTCATGACATAAAAGGGTATGGTGATAGAAGTGTGCAACTTCCTAATGGAAATATCAAACAAATTACAAATGTAATGTATGTGTTGGGGATTAAGAGAAAAATAATATTAGTTTCAGCCTTTACTGATGAAGGTTTAAAGGTTAAATTCTTGAAGACAGGTTGTCTAGGAAAGGATATGAAAGATCACTATAATGTGGTTGCTGAAGGAATCAAAATAGTAGGTATGTACAAACTTGATATTTAAGTAGAAATTCATGAAGTAATGGCTTCTACATGTGTATCAAGTGAAGAGCTATTGCACAAGATGTATGGTCATCTAAACCTTCAGGATTTTATTTCTCCACAAAGAAAAAATATGGTGCAAGGTCTCCCAATCTTAAACAAAGAATACATTAGTTGTGATGGTTGTGCCTTAGGTAAATGTGGAGCAATTTTTTCCTTCAAGAAATTTTGGTTTCTAGCCCTTACTTCTTTACAACTTCAGAATAGCTTCACACCCGAAGGACGAATACCGATCTCGTATAAAGATGCACAATGCATCACGTGGTAGCTATGTGAATTTATATGTATTGTTTTCCTTTCGGGATTGAATCAGGATACATGTCAACTTGGAAGGAATTTTCTTCAAAACCATTCTCATAAAATTTGAAAACACCCACTCGCTTGAGACATTGTCTTCTTCATTTGGATGTTTATGTTCTCTACGAAAGGATTCTTTTGGGTGGCGTTTGTTAGAAATCATGATAGATGTCTTAATTTCAGGGTGGAACCTTCAAGATGGCATCATCAATCTTCATAGCTCATCGATCAGATTCTGCCAAGCTATACTAAAATCTAATTGTCTTTTGATAATATATCTTCACTAAATATATAGAACCATTAATAAAGTAGTTGAGACTTTAGGAGTGAAGATCGGTGTAATCTAATCAAGATCTATGTTTGGATTGCGAGCTACTAGTTTCAGGCACCTAGCAATTTCTTCTTCTTTTTGATTGTTTGGAGGAGTGTCCTCTTCTTCTAACTATAAATAAGAGTCGGTATTAGTAAAAATATGTTCTAAAGTTTTTCCTTGGAAAATATATTTGAAGAATATAGATATTGTCTTAGGGAGTTATATTTTCTCAAAAATAGGAAGGTTTTTAAAGAATACTATTTATTCTCTTCGGCACATTGTATTTGTTTAGACTATCACTGGATTGGCATCCGACCTCTGACTTCAGTTAATACATCATAAGAATTTGTTCTATTTGGGAGAAATATTTGGGATTGTGAATGTCATGGCCTTTGTCAGATTTCTTTTTCATATTTCATTTATTCTAAGTGTGGAAATCAAATTCTGCATTTGCTCAAACACACACATTAGTATTTCCATTTAAAACAAAACAAAATAAGAACATCCCTATGAAATAATGAAACATGTTGATCATGCAATGAAAGGAATCAAGGAAACTAAACAAAACATATAAAAAACATAATCCAACTTTATCTCATAGTGGATTGGTGCTATTGTGGAAAATAGCCCTTTCCCAACCCTTGATAAGCTTGATGTTGGAAATGATGGTGGACAAAATTAGTTCTCAGTTTAAGAGAATGACTTTGCATGAAGATTGTGGAGTTGTGGAGGATTAAACCAATGGAGATGATCCTTATTTATAGAATAGAATGATATAAGAATGTCAATCATGGAGGATGTGGGACTAAAAACAAGCCAATGAATAGAGGCCATTTGTCAACTTGTGATAGGTTGGAGGATGAGCACATTTTGGTCAATGTGCCAAAGAGAGGGAGATTTCAAATTTGAATTTGAGAGTTAAATGTTGAGTTTGACTTTGTGCAAGGGACATGTAAGAGCCATGTAAGAGCTCATAAATTCTTTGTTGGATGTACATGTCCACTTGTTTTTGAATTCAAACCTGAGGGAATATTCCTCAAAGATGCCATGTTGATGGAAAATGCTGATTTTAATAAATCAATAAATTAATTTATTGGTGCAAGTGGGAAAAGCTAGAGGATGTGATGGGTGGTTAGATTAGGTTAATCAGGATTAGCTTAGTTAAGATGATGCTTAGATGATTTGACCCATTTGACTTAGATTTAAGGATTTAAATCAAATCAAAGGGAGATGAAAGGTGATAAATATTTAGTTAAATAAATATTTGATTTATTTAGCTAAGGTGGATAATGATAGGATCAAATTAAATAAAGTTGATTTATTTAATTTAAATGGATGATCCTTAGAGATTAAATGAACCTGATTTTCCTAATGAATGGATTTAATGAACTTGATTAATTTTATGAGCAGATGAACGTTGAACTTGGTTTACTTCATGAATGGACCTAATTAAATGCATGATGCTAATTTTGCATGTCTACACTAAGAATATTGTGTTAAAGCCCTACATTGATATTCTAAATAATTACTTGATATGCTATTAGTTTCTATGTTCTATGGTATCTTCTAGAAATTGTATCATGTCTATCTTACTTTTTCATTTTGTATAAAAGATATGTTATCTTTCATATTATGTTGTAAAAGATGAAGGAATTTGTAAATATCTGAATATTCTTGTTAATCTGTAGGGTTTCTTATTTCTATTGGACCTTAATGGATGCTTCCCATGGGAAGATTTGAAAGACTACACTATGCGTTCTCTAGCCTTTGCTACTAGAGCTCTTCCCAACAATGAAGGGTTTGTGGCATTTTGTGTCCATTTCATTGATTATTGTAACTAAGGAAAAATATTAGGTTAGCATTATAAAGCATAAACAATCTAAACCCTAGCTAAACAATGAAGTAAAATGGAAGAAAATAGCCTAAAAATAAAGAACAATCTCACCAAGTCTTCATGCCCTCCATGAATCACCTTCATTGCACCTTCTCCATTTCCTACAAGTAGATATTTTCCCTCAATTTTTTGATGAACAACTATAACCTATGACAAGAGCTAAGCAAATATTCAAGGATTTTATATTGTTGCAATGTCCTCAACAATTAGAAGTATGAAGCAAGCCTAATGTATGAAGTATGAACTCACAAAGTCAAGAGATGTCCAAATGGGGCAAAATTTTACTTTTTATAGAAAACCAATTTTGGATAAATGTCCAAGATTATTAGGTGATAAAAGCCCTAAGATCAATGGTTGAAATTAAATGTGACAACACACAATTAGGGTTAGGGAAACATTAGGCTAAATTTTGAAAAAGAAAGAAATTTCACCAATAATTCTTTGCTTGCAGTGGTTAGTACAACTATTTATTTTTTGAATCATAGACCAACCAAGTATCTAGAAAAGAAAAATATTTATAAGGATTTAATAGGTACTACACCTATTCTTAGTCATTTGAAAAATTTTGGAAGGAAGGGATTTTGTCATATTCATAAAAAAAGGAGGAAACTTGATGTTAAGTCAATCAATTGAATAGTCATTAGTTATAGTGCAAATTGCAAAGCCTAAAAAATGTATAATCCTAATACTCATTGAGTGTTTTCTACTAGAGATGTAATATTTCATGAATTTGTAGATGATGTTCAAGAGGAGGCAAATGAAGAATTATGGTTGTATACCATCACCCATCACCACTATTGAAGAAGGATTCTTTTCATTAGAATGAGTCCGCTAATACAACATTTGAGAGATTGAAGGAGGCTGTGTACAAATCCAATGCTTTCCATTCCCGAATCCACTAAGGAATTCATTGTGGAATGTGATGCTTCTAGAAATCGGATAGGAGCAATTATCATGTAAGAAGGTTGACCAATTACTTTTGAGAGTCATCAATTAAAGGGTAAGAATCAGCTAAAACCTATTTATGAGAAGAAAATTCTAGAAATCCTTCATGTAGTTAAACAATGGGGGCCTTATCTAATGGGTAGACACTTGAAGGTTAAGATAGATTGTGATAGCCTAAAATATATTTTGGAGCAAATACTATCTTCTGAAGAGCAACAAAAATGGGTCACTAAGATTTTAGGATATGACTTTGAGATTGTTTATAAGAAAGGGAAAGAAAATATTGTGGCAGATGCACTTTCAAGGAAGGATGAGAAAGATGAAGCCTTATTGTGTGCCATTTCAATATTACAAGAAAATTGGGTGGAGGAAGCCAAAGCAAAGTGGCAAAATGATGTTGCGACAAGTAATCTCATCCAAGAATTAAAAAGTGATCATTGTAGTTTAGATAATTTTTGTTGGAAGGGAGATAATCTTTGGTATAAAGATCATTTCATTGCATTATCACATCCTCTTACAACAAGTGCATTGGAAAAATATTTTTTGTAGAATATCCAAAAGCTACATGGTACACCTGAGGTTATTGTGAGTGATTGTTATCCTATCTTCACTAGTCACTTTTGGAAAGAATTATTCTCATGTTTGGGTACTCAATCAGATCATAGCTATTTATACCACCCTTAATTAGATGGGAAAACTGAGGTTGTTAATAAGTGTCTGGAAGGATTTCTATGGTGTTTTTCTTTAGAGAAACAGTCTTAATGGGTTAGCTACCACTTACAAAATGGTGGTATAAAACTTCTTTTCATAGCTCATCAAAAATGTCTCCATTTTTGGAACTTTATGGATATCATCCTCCTTCCATCACATCATCATTAAAGGTGTCATCATTAAAAAATGAGCGATCAATTTAAAACGGGTTTCACCTAATTGCCTTCGTGTTGAACGGTTGAATGTGATTGCAATTTATAGGGAAAAGTGTCCAACATAATGTGATTGGCTTTTTCTGGTTTCTCATGGTCACAGATTGTCTCGGTGAGGTTAGCTTTTTAATGTGAAGTGTTTTTTTTTAATTTATAATCATTATTTGTCGGGGTTAAATATTTTCTAATTTGTTGAAACATTTTATAAAATATTAATATTTTATTGAAATATAGTATATAAAATAATAGATATAATGAATATATAAATTTATATTGTTTAATTAGTAAATTTATGTTAAAATTAATATTTGATTATGTATGGAGTAAATTAGATTATTAAATTATAAATTATGGTTATAATGTAGTTAAGAATAAAGTTCAATTTTAATAATGATTTTTTTAAATTTTTAAATACAATGTTAAAAGAAAATTTATTCTTATAAGAGAAGTCTTGCATCTAATTTTGAAAAGGAATATTATTAAGAAAAAACATAATCACTTTACTTCATTTTATATAATTTATTTACTATGTAATGCTATTTTTAAAATAGTTCTTGTTACACAATTATTTTATGTTGTTCTACCTACTAAGTAATGGGAGCTCATATTTACTGCATTAATGTGTATGATCTTCCAATGATAAAAAAATTGAAAGCTTATATTTATTACTTTGATATTCATGTTCTTACAAGGACTCAAAATATAGAGATTATATTTATTGCTTTGACATGCATATTCATCCAAAGACCAAAAGTTGAGATCTTATATATCTTAATTAATCTTGTTGTTCTTTGAGTGCAAGCTTATATTTACTTGATCAATTGGCTCATTCTTCCAACCACTAAAAAATGAATTGTTTGATTGGCAGTGAATTTTTGGTGGTAAATTTTCCATGAGATGAATTTGTCATGGAAATGAATTTTTTTTGGTTGGTGGTGAATTTTCCTAGAACCAGTTAATCCAAATGCATACATATTCATCTCATGGTGATGAATTGTTTGGTTGGTGGTGAATTTTCCTAGAGCCATTTAATCCACATGTCATATTTATGTTGGAAACAAACTTACACTAGTTGGATATGATTTATTCATTTAATTATAATTCTTTATATTATTTTCAATTGTTTGGTTCGACCTGAATTTTCGTAGAGTCACTTAATCCACATGAATACACATTATTGTTATTGTATTTTTGTTGGAAACTTACACCAACGGGATATGATTTATTCATTTGATTAGATTTCTTTATATTATTTTCAATAATTTTTTATTATAGTTAAGCTAACTGCTTCTTTATTTCTTTGTTATGAATGTGTTGTATACTTCTTATATTATCTAGTTAGTTAATCTTAATTTAATAACACTAAATTTTTTAAATTTAATCTTCTTAATTTTTCATATATTGTATTATATTTAAAAAATAATAGTTTATTTTAATTTTGATTAAAATAAAAAATTATAATTGGGAATGAGGTCTCCATATTGGACTTCACAAAATCGTAAAGTAAAACCTAAAAATTTGTATATTTTTCATGAAGTTGAAACCCTAAGGAGTATCGTAGTTCTTATCACTTTAATAGACCAATCCCATCTCTTATCTCTAAGATTGTCTTAATGACATTATTCTTTATTCTTTATTCTTAAGAGAGTTTATTAGAAAGTGGATTTAATTTATTTTAATTTTAATTGTAGCATAGTATTTCAACAAGGTTTCATTCCTCTCTATTTATTTTGTGGATATTATTTTCTTATTATGACACTATTTCCTTACTAAGATCTTTGATCATTCCATATATCTCGATATTTGACCTTATATAAAGATGTGTAACCCTATGCTTGGGTCAAACTTCATATTCATGGCAATGTAGTGCAGGGGCACACAAAAGTTTTCATGTGTCCAAGGGGTCAAAAGTTGGCATTTTTTTTTGTTTTTGTATTTTTCATGTAATAAGGTCTTCAAAGACCATTTCATGTTTGTAGGAGTCTAGGTTGAGTCATTAGGTGCAAGGGAATTGGAAAATACAAAAGTTGACAAAAGCTGCACATTATTGTCAAGCAAATTTTTGCATTTTTGTCAAAAGTAGTCATCATTATGTTTAGTTGGTTTCCAATATGAAATGTAGTTAGTGGTCATTGGGAACAAGTTAGTGAATGTTTTAAAACCCTTGTGTGGCCATAGGAAAGGTTGGTTGTTGGAGATTTTGAAGATGGAAACCTTTTTCAGTTTTCATCAGTTTAATGTAATTTCATTGAGTTTTAAGGGATTTGTGATCATTTTCCTTCAAACTGGTCGAAACCTTAGATAAAGTAACCAGTGAGAAAATGAAATGCCATAAAATTCGTTCCACCTGGTAAGAATCTTTGAAACTTGGTGGAATGGATTTCCTTGGTGTGTATTTTGATGCTTCAAACTTGTAGAGGTAGGGAATGAGAATTGGCACATGTGGAGGTGCTAAAATGGTCTAATATCTTCATGTATCAAGCCTAGGAGCCCTAGAGACTTAGGGAAATTGTTGCAAAACCTTTGGAGATTGATTTACTTGATAGAAGAAGGTTAAATGGGCCAAGTTTGATATATTGAAAGTGTTAGAATAAGTGTTGGATCCTTGTGAATCCCTTAACACATGTGGAGATTTCCTAGTTGCTTAATTAGGCTTAGTCAAGAAATAATGTAGTCAAATTTTAGAGCCTTCTAAGCAAAGTAACCCTGCCTGAATTTTTTATATGTTTGTAAATGACCAAAAGGGTATGTAGAAAAGTGGTTGCATTTTGAATGCTATGCTTGCTCCACAAGTTGTTCCCAAAAAATTGTGTTTGAAAGGCTACAAGGAGGAATGAGGGCTTGTGAAGCAAAACCAATCAATTGATGTATATGGGCTTCAAGGGTGGTTGTTTGTGAGTGATAAGAGATTTCTTGCCCTTGCTCTATGTGAACCCCTTTCCAAACTTGCATAAATAAAACAAACAACCACATTTTTAGATCAAAATGCAAGGTTAAAACAAGAATTCCCCATAACATCCATTTGCATTATTAAAGAATGAGGAAAAAGATGAAACAATTGAGAAAAAAAACCAAACATAACTATTCCTATTCTTAAACTAATAAAACATTTGATCTTATGGTGGGATTGGTGCTAATTTGATGTGGAAAGTAACTGAAGCACCTTTCTTTAGACATGCAAAATTAACATTGTGCATTAGATTGGGTTAATTCATTAACTATATTTCACATTAGGTCCATTCATCACCTTCATCCATTCATTAGGTAATCTCTTCTCCTAAATTTATTAGCTTAAATCAAATAAATCAGACTTGATCCTATCATCATCCCTTTAATTAAATAAATCAAACATTTATTTAATTAAATCCAATCCATATGTCATCCTTTTCTAATTTAAATAAATCAAATATTTAAATCATGAAATTCAAACTTACCCAATCATCATTAAGCTAACCTAATCCTAATTAGTCTAACCTAACCCACCCACTTGCATTCTCTATATTTAGCCACTTGCACAAATAAATCAATTTATTGATTTATTAAAACTCTCATTTTCACTCAACATAGCGAACAAGTTTGAAAAACATGACCAGAGTATTTGTACCTCCAACATTGCATTTATTTCTCATTTTCTTGTCCCCCTCTCAAAATTTATTGCACAAATTTGAATTTGAAGTTCTTGAATTTGAAGTTCCCTCTCATGGGAAAACTTCCCAAATGTTGCACATCCATTGGCCTATCACCACTTGAAAAGTGGCCTCTTCTCATTGGCGGATCTTTAATCCCACATTCACCCATTTGGCCAATCTCTCATCAATAAAATCTATAAAAGAACGCCTTAATCCTCATTCATCCATCCACAAATTTTATGCAAGGTTACTCTCTTGGTTTGAGAACTCATCTTGTTCTTCATCCTATTTGCATTTGCATCATCTTCAGCTTTGATCAAGGATTGGGAAAGGGTCACTTGCACATGTGACACCAATCCATTATGGAATAGGTAACTTGTTATGGCTTTCATAATGCTTTAGTTTTTCTATTTTCATTTGTTACATTTGGAAGCATTCACAAGGTATTTCATAGGAGCATTTTGATAGATTTGTGAAATACTAACCCTTGTATGAAGTTTAGTGCTTTTGCATATTTTAATGGATGCTTCATTCTGGCGCTAGGAGGGCCTCAAAATTGAGTAAATGATGTGTCTTTACTTCCTCTAAATATTCACTTTAGTTGTTATAGGTAGTCTAAATACGTTATTATGTGCTTATGTTCTCTTAACATAGTTTACTCTTTAGCTTTTCTTGCTATAGACTTTTGTTATAGAGAGAAAACTACAGTCAAAATTAGGGAAGATGACTCATAATAAATCCTCTGCACATTGGGGTCATATGGAATATGTGTGTTTTTGGATATCATTGTCCATTGTTCTAATCACGTCATTTGTATTCTTTGAAACCTTCTTTTTTTAAAGTCACAAACTATTCCCTGACTTCTAGACATGTGCGTTTTAGATTAGATTTTGTACCAAATAAAATCTTCAAAGAATATCCCTACCTGATATAGTTTATGACTCTTTCTTTCTATTTGGATGCTTTGATATTGGTTGTGCATTGTTATATTGAGAATACATTTTCTGTGAAAGCTAGGTGAGCAATTAGTACTTTGAATGAAAGAAAACATATATTCTGATGAGTACGCAGTTGGTAGACTTTCTAGGTGTTAAAAGAAAATATTTAACTTAGTGACTATGATATCAATTACTGGGATGCACTAAAAATTGAGAAAATTTCACACCTGCTATAAATGTTGAGTTTCTATCGCAGGTAATTCTTTGTAGCTCTATACTAACCATCTATTGCTAGATCATGATGATTCGGTACTTGCTGTAATAGTGGATCTGTGAGATATCAATTTGGATTTAGATTAAATTCTCTCTATGGTTTTGAAGTATATATGACTGTTTGAGAAGATTTTGTTGGCTATGTTTTTGTATTTTGAATGCATATTTAGAGACGGATATTTGGACAATGATATTATTTGACTACATTTGAAATACACTTTGATATTGGCTAAGTTTAGCACTTTTTTCTGAAGTGTCAAGTGTCATGTCCTACAATTTAAGTGCCACTGACATTTGTAGAAGGCAATGATCCCATATAATTTCTTTATTCCTCTTCTGTCGGTGCACTCATGTCTTCCACTAACTCACTTTTCAAGAAAACTTTATGTCTCTCTCATCATAATTTCTCTTCCATCAGTGTAGACACAAAGGAATTTTATCCTGGTGGTAAGACAACTATTTATGTAGTCCATTAAGGTCAAATTGGGTTTGAGTAGAGCTGAAGAATAAGAATAATTTGAAGTCACTACAACTACTGCAATACCACTCCTTCCCAATGCAACACGCAATACCAATCTCCCAATGCGACCTTAGTCTAGAGTATTGTTGAACCTTGGGAGGAATTTTTGTAGCGGTAGCTCTAATTGGTTGCAATGGTCTAGCTCTCCAGCATTGTAAGTGTGAACTCTACCCAAACTACACTGTAGGTCCAAAGAAGTCGCTTCCCCTAGACATTTCAACGCTTTCATTTTGGCAAACTCCCTTTGAATATTTTTCCCGGTGTGCTAGACAGAGTTCTACCTAGTTTAGTGGATGTGATTCTATCATACTATCATTATAGCATTAACGACTCTACTCTAGAGGATTTGATACCTTACTTGAAGAGCAAGCGTGTTGGAGTTATCAGTGCTTCTCCTCTTTCAATGGGCCTCCTCTTAAGCAAAGGCCAATTAAATGTCAACTTGCCTAGCATTTAAGATAGACACCACAGTCACCATCTGGTAGGTGTGCTTTCTTGAAAGTTGTTGAAGTCTTTTCAAAATCCATTTTGTGCATACATGAATGAATCTATTGGCCAAGTAAATTACTCCTATGTGTTAAATGTGAAAGGAAATTTACATGATCTAGCAATACACTAGCTAGCCATTGAGTCTTTATGATGAGCTTAGAAAACTAATTTGAGAATTTGGACTGATATGTTTTTATGACATTTTAGCTGATAGTTTGGTGCTGGGATTTTCATGCATAAAAGTATAGATTACTATTGATAGGAGTTGGCACGTCACAAATATAAACTTGTTTGGTAAAACATTGATATTGAATACCTTTTGATTGTCTTTACAATTGTAAACTTTGCTTTTTCCAAATGTGCACATTTTTATGGGTGCAGATTTAAGAATGGTCAAAATCATGTTTCTACCAAAAGACACATTGTTCTTTCAATAAAGGGCTACAAATTTGTAAAAGCTAAACTTCACTATTGGACATATGCTTTATAACAAAATATGTTGTTTAAAAATTTGAAGATATACTCAATATTTGTGAAGATGTTTTGGGATAGATGTCAAAATAAAAAATAAAAAATTAATCAATGAAGTTTCATCATTAGGTTCATGTTGAAATTGCTAGGATTTGAACTTGTGATGATGCTTTCTTTATGATTGATAAAAGTTATGGGCTTTCAAAGTTTATCATATTCTTTGGATTACTATTTGAGACTATAATAAGGTTATTGGAAGATTTATTCATGGTGATTGATTGAATCAATGCCTCGAGTGACTTGAACTAAGACTTTGATAGAAGAAAAAAAATGGACCTAGCAAGTGTGGTACTTTCTCCATGCAATCAATATCAACATATGGCCCACTTATACATACTTTTGTAGTTATCCTAATCATCCAAGGCATTTTTTCTTTCAAATCGAAATCATGTTGTTGTTTGGAATTAATGATCAAAATGAATTGAATATTCTAATTCTCACATGATTGTCTTTTATATGGAATAGGAAAGTGAAGGTACAAAAGCAAACAAAGGACAACAAAGGTACAATGAAGGAGGTACAAACAAAGGAAAGAAAGGAGAAGGCTAACGAAGGAAAATGAAAGGAGGAGGATATTTTGAAAAACCAAAGTGTTTTTAAACGCTTTAAGTGTTTGTTCAACACTTCTTCATGAAATTGTTTATCTTTTTGTTTGGATCTAAAAAGAACACTTTGATTTTTTCATTTGTGAAGGGTTAAAATTGAAACTTAGACACCTACTAGATTTCAATTTGGTCTAAAATTGGACAAACAATCTTCATCTTTTCTTTGGTGTTTAAAACAAATCAAACCATTTATTTGAAGGATAAAATGAATGTGTGCTTTTATTGTTTTGCAATTATTTACACAAAGTAATATCATTAAACGACGTATGTGCTTCTCTCGCACAATATCACGCGATTGACTCTAACAAGATGGATCTTGTTGTGCATGTTTTGCACACTCGCCCTGTTTCAAATGAGGATCCTCTTTTCTTTCACCTTGTCTGGTCATTTTTCTCACCGCCTCATTTTGCGTGCCCCACTTTTTGGTGTCTCAGATGGTCAATGTCACTTCAAAATCCCACCATGAGTTTACTATGCCTTCCC
>VDFB02263616.1:0-66100 GCA_007258455.2 Sequoia sempervirens
TAAATAACATTCAATAGGACATAGATTTATGTGGTAAAATATTGACATGTTAAGAAAACATTCATGAGCCAAAGTGAATGGACATAGATTTATGTGGTAAAATATTGACATGTTAAGAAAACATTCACAAGTCAAAGTGAATGTTTAGAGGAAAATTTCAATCTTCACACAATTGTTGCTATTACAAAATATTTTGTTTTTCCAAGGCTACGAAGATATATATATATATATATATATTCCACATGATAGCCATCTTCAAATTTAGAAAAAAATTGATTTTTTTCTTAAGGAAAATGTAGATTATCTCTTAAGAAAAAGTAGTATTTTTAAGATAAGATTTTTGTTTTATTGTTGTCATAATCCAACAATCTCCACTTTGACAACAATTTTCTTGATAATTTCCCATATGCCCATTTATCACTATTTTGCAAGCCAAGAGAAGCCTAACTACACCTCAACTTCTCTAACAGTATTGATTTTGTAAACATGTTTGCACAATTTTCTTGCATATGAACTTTCTCAAGAGCTACTCCACCTCCATCAAAATTCTTGTACTATTATCTAGGTGGCTACTTTAGGCCATACAATGACTTCTTGAGTTTGTAAACAAATATTCTTTTGTGATCTTGAACAAACCCTTCTAATTGTTCCATATATATCTCATCCAAATCTCCATGTAAAAATAGTTTTAACTTCTAGCTGCTCTAACTCAAGATCAAGTAAAACAACTAGTGCTAATATTACATGAATAGAAACAAGCTTAACAATAGGTGAAATTTTTCATGGAAATCAATACTTCCTTTTGAGAATTACTTTTCGCTACTAGTCTTGCTTTGTACTTTTCAACTTTATCATTTTGTAGATCCATTTGCTGCCAACAATTTTCCTATCCTTTGGGAGTTCTACTAGGTCCCATGTTTTATTCTTCTCCAAGGCATCCCTTTCTTCTTTCATTGCTATTTTCCATTTAACACTTCCAATATCATCCACTGCTTCTTGATAACAAGGTTCTTCATCATTAGAAATCAAAGCAAGAGATGAAATATAATCATCATACCTCTTAGGAGGATTTCTGACCCATGTAGATCTCCTTATTGTGGCATTTCCACATTTTCCTATATATTTTCTGCATCCTCATCTTCATCTTTAGAAGATTCTTCCTACTCCCTATTTTTTGTAGATGGATGAGTTTCCAACTGAATTTTCTATTATTGTGGTACTAGTTCCTATTTCATTTCAACTTCTATTATGTCTGATTTAATGAGAGATGATTAATCAAATACTACATCTCTGCGAAGGATGATTTTGTAGACATTAGGATCCCACAATTTGTATCTCCTAACAACATCACCATAACCAAAAAAAATATACTTCTTTTATCTAAGGTCCAACTTAGAATGCTTATATTTAGAAATAAGATCATATGCATCACAACAAAAAAAATTGAGATTTGAGTAATTACAAGAATGACTTGTCCATACCTCTTCAAGAATTTTATAGTCTATTACAACTAATGGTGATTGATTTAGTAGATAGAAAATTGTAGAGACTACTTCTACCCACAACTCTTGCTGCAACTTGGAATTATTGAGCATGCTCCTTGCTCTTTTTAGAACAATCCTGTTTGTTGGTGTAAATAGTGACATTATCTATCTAGTTAGCTTTTAGCTTACCTAAGTTCTAGTCCTATTCACACTAGTTAAGTCTTCACTTAGAGAATTTTAGCTTTTCGTCTCACTTCATATGGTTGCAACACATGTACTCACCTTTTGAGACATCTGTTGCATGAAAACTTTACACATGTTCACACATTTGTCATATAAGAATACAAGTGTTGCACCTTTAGAGGGATAGTCATACTTTTACTTCTACCTTTTCACCTTCTCATCCTTGCCTATATAAGCAAGACACTCATTGTATTTTACACACTTTATTGTAGCTTCTTTTGGAGACTCTTAATGCAATTATGTCATATTGATATTTGTATCTCTTAGGATCACTAGTTTGCATTTATAATTTGTAGCTTACAATCTCTCTTAAAAAGTTCCTAGTTATATATCTATTTTCAATTTTTTGACATTGTATCAAAGTGAAGTTTTGAGAGTTTTGAGTTCTTAGATTCTTGATTGAGAGATAATAGAGTTTTCTCATGATCTTGTAAATTTTCATATGCTATTCTCTTGCATTTTGAATGATCTAAAGAATTAGAAAGGAATTATGAAGATCTATTAACTTGTTTTGCATGTGTTTTTGGTGATACCTAGTGATTGCAACATTTTTGGTTATACTGATAACATTTCTAGTTGATCTAATGTGTTTGAAAGGCTTGAGAAAGTAAAGATTGACTTTTGTTTCATTTGATTAGGCCAACATATGGAACAACAATGAATGAAGGTTTTAAACACAAAATTGGTGAGCAAGTTTTTATTGGAGCACTTTAAGTCTAAATGGACCTTGTCATTGCCCTTAGAAGGTTGAACACATGAATTTTAATATAACTTTTTTTTGTTTTCAGTGTTAGGAGCATTTCAAGGAATTTTTTTGTTAGGTCATATGACCTCCCAACATGTAGTTCGAGGCATCAAACTTATGAAAAATAAAAATAAAAATAAAAATAATTATCATTTCTTATAAGCACTAAGCTCTTACAATTCTAGGCGCTAGTGCATGGGCCTAATGCCTAAAGTGTTAGCCCATGACATTAAGCCACTAGTTGTAGGTGGTAATCACTAATGACTCGATCCACTAACTACAACAATGGTTTTTTAACCGCCCAAAAATTGTGACTTAACCACTACAATAGAAAACAAAGTTGTGCATGCTCCACTCCTTGCATCGCCTAGTGGCCACCTTTACCATGCCAAAGAGCCATCAGGGCCCTCCTATAGGCTTAAAAGGGGCCCTTTTTTCTTTTCTTTTTTTTGCAAATTGTTTTCCCCGTGATGCAAAATTTTGCAAACGAATACTTGACAGAAAGTTGATTCAATTGTTGATGTAGTGAAGTCTATTTTCCTAAATTGTGTTGTTTTTAAATAGTTTTTGGCCTTTGAAGTCAACTTTATAAAGCAAATTTCAACGAGGCACAACTTTCACCCTAATTATTGAAATTTCACACTTTTTTTGATGACTATCAAAGTTTTGCCAAGAGTTTAAATTTTTGTGTAGTTTTAAGTGTTGGATAGTCTATTTTTGTAAAAAACACCGTACATTATAAATGATAGATTTAGGCATCCAAACTTAACAACATTGTGATTTTTTTGTACATCCTTTTGGGGGGGGCGCTATGCTTCAGCAATAATAATTTTATGGTGGACACTCTCAAATATTGAGTCAAGAGGGGGTTTCTTGAGTTGTTCCTTTGAACACTTTTATGTTGTGTCTTTGTGCTCTTTCTTCTTTCCTCACATATTTTATTTATGTTTTTGATTTTTTTTGTTCAAATGATCATGTATCTCACACATAATCCATTCTATTTGAATATCGTTCATAAGCCTCTTAATAAATGAAAAATAAAATGTGGATATTGTGGGAAGAAAAGACATATAACTAAAGATTGTATGTGTCATCAAATTGATGAAATGACACTACTTGATCATAGAGTTGCCTTATCTGATTTAGTTCCAACACATGCAAAAAAATCATATGGTCTCACTCAAACATCTTGTGAGACATCACCATCATTTGAAGATAAACAATGTAGTCTAATGACATGCATTTTGATCTCATCAGTTGTTGCTACATCTGAATCTAGAGTTGCTTCCTTGAGAACTTCTAGAGATTCCTTGCAACAAGATATTCATACTAGTTTTCCAAGACATTGGGACATATTTCTACCATAAATTGCATTTTTGTTTGTAGAATCTCACATTACAAATTTTGAAGACATCATTGAGGACATAAGTCTTCTATTTGATGATAGTTCTTGCACTATCACATAGTTCAGAGATGCTTCATTGAGAGAATCCAAAGATTCTTTGTAGAAGAGCATCACATCTTTGGTTCTTATTCTACATTAGCCTTCATATGGAGCATTTGAACAATTTTTTAGATATTTCATCATCTTTGGATCATGTGTGAAATTCATAGATCTTCATCCTTCTTCATGCATATTCCTATTCAGAATGGGAAGTCATCTTGTACACATTTGTGTTGTTTCTTCCCAAGGGGAGAAATGTTGTTAAAAAATTATGGATCATCTTCAACATCTAGTGTTGAGCATCTACCAACACTACAAGCATCATTTTGAGGGGAGGTTGCATGGTTTCTTTTCTCATCTTAGTTTTGGGAGGGAGTATTTCTTCACATGGAGTTCTTTCCTTCTCACAGTTTGGGGGGATTACATAAACCTTATCTCTTTTCTCTCCTACTAGGTTGAATATTCATTGTACTTATATGATAGAATTAGTCTTTAGGGGGTCATGATAAGTCCTTCTATCTCTATCTTCTTCACTTGTACATTCACATTGCATCACTTATCTTTTGGAGAGGAGTTTTGTTCCCATTGGGTTTTCTCCTTTTCTCTGATTTATGAGAAATTTATACATGATCTAGTATCTAGGAATCATCATTTGTGCATCCATTACTCCCTAAATTTCACTTAAGAGGGGGTGTTGGTGTAAATAGTGATATTACCTATCTAGTTAGCTTCTAGCCTAGCTAAGTTCTAGTCCTATTCACACTAGTTAAGTCTCCACTTTAGGAATTTTAGATTTTTGTCTCAATTCATATGGTTGAAACACATGTACTTACCTCTTGAGACACCTATTGCATGCACACTTTATAGATGCTCACACACTTGTCATATGAGCATATAAGTGTTGCACCTTTGGAGGGGTAGTTAGAGTTTCATTTCTACCTTCTCATTTCCTCATCCTTGCCTATATAAGAAAAGCTCTCATTGTATTTACATACACTTTCTTATAGCTTCTTTTGAAGACTATTAATGCAATTCTATCATATTGACATTTACATCTCTCAAAATCACTAGTTTGCATTTATAGTTTGTAGCTTATAATCCCTCTAAAAAAGTTTTTGGTTATACATCTATTTTCAGATTTCTAACATTGAACTCATGTATTCAACAAAACTATTTTGCTAAGGAGTGTAAATTATGGTTTTATGCCTTTTGATCCCAAATTCCTTGCAATAATTTTCAAATTCTAAAGATGTGAACTCACCCCCATTATTTATTCTTAAAGACTACTCTTTTCAACCAAGACTCTAAATTGCTTAAATATACTAAACATATCAGCTTTACTTTTAAGAATATAGACCCACACCTTTCTAGAGTAAGCATCTATAAATGTTACAAAGTATGATTATCCCCCAAAAGAAACTATAGGGGATATTCCCCAAACATTTGAATGAATATAATCTTGAATACCTTTACTTGTATGACTACCTATTTTAAACTTCTTTCTACACTACTTTCTAAAGACACAAAACTTGTATAAATCCAAATTCAAAGATTTTAAATTTGGAAGTAACTTACAATTTTTTAGTACCTTAAGCCCTTTCTTGCTCATATGGCCCAGTTGTTGATGCCATAAATGGGTAGATTCATTTTCTTCCTTAGATACCACTATTGCTTCACTTATCTTAATACTCCTTTTTGGCTTGTAAATGTTTGGGAAATCTTTGTAGCCATCATGAACACCAAAATGCCATTGGACACCTTCAGTAATCCACCTTGACTTGTGAATTTGTAACCTCCTGAATCCAAAAATGTTAAAGAAATTGAATTATTTGAGTTTTGGTACATGTCTTACCTCTATCAATGTCCTTACAGTTGGAGAATGCCAAGATCAAGAACATGAAACAAAATTACACAAGTGAAAAAATAAACAATACTATGTCTATCAATATACAATGAGGAGTGTGCAAATACAATGATCAAGCCTTGCATATATATAGGCAAGGTAAATGAGGTAGGAAGGTAGGATTGAATGATTGACTACCCCTCCAAAGATGGGACACTAGTGAGCTCACTTGACAAGTGTGTGAGAAAATGTCAATAGGTGTCTCAAGTCATGAGGACACATGTATCAAACATATGAAGTGAGACAAAAGCAAAAATAAACCGAACTAAACTTAAGCTAGATGTGAATATGTCAATCCTAGAAAGGTGATTAGCTAAATAGGTAAATAATGACTCTATTTACACTAACACCCCCCTTAAGTGCAACTTAGGGAGTAATGTATGCACTAATGATGAGTCTTGACTATGAGGCCATGTTAGGTACTCATGTATAAAAACCCAACGGGAAATAAAAAACCCCTCTCCAAAAGAGTAATGATGCAATGAAATCAAATGAAATGTAAAAGTGAAGAAGATAAGTGATAGATTGAGGACTCATCATGATCCCCTAAGGACTACTTGTAGCATAAAGTACAATGAGTGTTCTCTCCATAGGAGATTAAAGAGAGGTCATGTGACCCCACCCCCCCCTAGAAAACGTGAAGTAATACACTCCATGCAAGGAAATATTTCCTCCCAAAATTGAGATGAAAAGGGAAACCATGTAGCCTCCCCTCAAAATAATGCTTGTGGTGTTGTTAGATGCTTAACATTGGATGTTGAAGATGATCCACGATGGTCAAACAACATTTCTCCCCTTGGGAAGAACAACACCACAAATATGTGCAATATGAAATCCCAGTCTAAATAGGAATATGCAGTCCAAGTAAGATGAATGTCTTTGAATGATGCACATGATCTAAAGATTGAAATTATGCCAATGATGTCTTCAAATGATGCTCAAAGATCTACAAGATTATGCTAATGTGTGATAGATGTTGATAAGATGGATCAAGTACCATAGAAAATTTATGGTGATATCTGGACCAATGTGAATCTAATAGTGTTGTAGATGATGATAATTGAGTCAGATAGGTCAACTCATGAATGTTTGCATCATCTGTCATGATAGAGGTTGATGTAGGCGAGAAAAGAGAAATATCTAAAGATGAAAATGGTGACACAACTTCATTGAAGCTAACATCAAATAGAAGACAAATGTCCTCAATAGTGTCATCCAAATTTGTAAGGTGGGATTCTACAAACAAATATGTGATGTCTAATAGATATGCATCCCAATGTGGTAGATTTGGAATGACAATAGCAATGACCCAATGCAAATAATTTGTGGAACTCATGGATGAGTCAACAATGGATTCAAATGTAGCAACATGTAATATGGGAGATGCCATCTCAATGTAAGCCATTCAACTACATTTTTCATTCCCAAATGATGGTGTCTCACAAAATTTCTTAATGATTGATTCATAGTGATCTTGTAGGTCCCTTTCCTAGTTTATCATTTAGCAAATATTAGTATCTACTTAATTTCATTGACTATTTCTCATTCTTCATAATGGTCTATTTTCTTCACAAGAAGAATGAAGTGTTTGAAAACTTTCAAAATTTCAAGGATTTCATTGAGAAATAGATGGACAAGTACATCTAAATTCTTCACACTAATAATGGAAAGGAGTAAGTCAACAATTTTTTGAGGAACTTAACTCTACCAAAAGGGGTTGATCTTCATTGCACTATTCTGTATAGCCCTTAGTAGAATGGAATGGTAAAAAGGAATAATAGACCCTTGGAATAGATGGAGAACTACTTGGTATAGTCACAAACATTGGCACAATAGTGTGAGGCAGTAAACTGTGCTAACTACATGTAGAATTGTATTGAAAATAAAGCCTTGAAATGCATTACTTCACTTGAGGCTTGGAGTGGTCACAAACCATTAGTTAAGTACCTAAGACTTTTTGGATCTCAATCTTAGGCCCACATAACTTTAAATCAATTCAAGATCATGGAACCTCAAAGTAAGAGTTATGTATTTAATGGTTATCTTGATGGGGTAAAAGGGTATTGGATTTTAGATCCTAATACCCAATAAGTGATCAATGCTCAATTTGAAGTGTCAAGTTTGAGGAATCTCCTATTTTTTTTTCGACACTTTTCATTCATCCTCAACATGAGGCTATCATATTGATAATGATTATAATTTTGAGATAAAGGAATCAAATCCTTCACCAACATCTTCTAATCTAGTTTCTCCAGCACATACCTGCTTGCTCCCCCTATAGCTACTCTTCCACTTTGGGTCCATCAAACTTCATAGGTAATAGGTACATCAATTGGGGATCTATATATACTTGGAGAATATGGTCACAATATTAGGATATGCCTCATACATACATGCCAAAGAAATTTATCCACAACCATTTTAACAATTAGGTGGTATTACTTTATGGGATTCAATCATGGAGGAATAATTCTTTTCCTTAATCATGAATCACACTTAGGATTTAGTCCCACTTTCTAAGGGGAGAAAAATGGTTTTATATAAGTGGGTACTTTAAAAGTATACAATAGATAGAATAATCAACAATTAAAAGCACAAATTATTGTAAAATGATTTTCACAAATACAAGGCATAGACTACATTGAGGCCTTTACACTTATCACCAAAATAATTTTCATCGACCTCACTTTAGCCATTGTAGCTGCTCACCATTGGTCAATATATTAGATGGATGTGAAGAGTCTTTTCTTCATGGAAATCTATAAGAGGAAATATACATGACACAACCATATAGGGGTTCTTGAATATTCTTCCTTATTTTGAAGGCTTATAAAATCCTTGTATGGCCTTAAACAAGCCCCTTGGGCTTGGTATACCAAAATGGATTCATTCCTTCTTTTTGTTAGCTTCACCTAATTTCACTCGAACCCAACTATATACATATTACAAAAAGATGATAGAATTCTACTTTTAATGTTGCATGCCTATGATAAATGATCATCATAGAGAGTTCTTTGTCTCTTATTGGATCCATTCGATATGATCTATAGGTACATTCTTTATGAAAACTTAGGATTGTTACACTACTTCCATGAGACTGATATCACTTAAATTGATACTAGGATAAGTATTTCTCAATCAAATTACACTCTTTATATACTAATAGAGTTTTAGATAGTTGTTTATAAGTTCACATCGATTCCCTTTCTATAAAGAATCAAGTTGGAGCCTCATTGTTCAAATCTTCTTGTTGATACTATATTGTATCAACAACTTGTAGGAAGTCTCATCTACCTCACACAGACTCATCTAGACATATCCTATGTTGTTGGCATGGTCTCTTAATTTATGCAATAACCTGAGATTCATTGGAGATATACCAAGAGTGTATTAAATAATGTATGGGAGACACACTCATATGGGATACATTATGAAATAGGATGAGATACAAAATTGATAGGATACATAAATTTTGATTGGGCTAGTTATTATGTTGAATGCAAGTCCTTATATAGAGCTATAGATTTTAGCTTGGATTTGACCCTATTTTTTATTCAAGAAAGAATCAACATGCTTTTTCTCTTTCATATATAGAGTTATAGGGGGTTGTGAATGCCACTATAGAGGCCATTTGGATTCATCACATCCTCATAGAATTTGGCATCACCTATCAAATAGATTCATTCCTTTACTATGATAATTATAGTGTTATTTTGATCTCCAAATATCTAGTTCACTATCAACAAAGTAACCATATTGAAATTCATATGCACTACATCAAAGATATTACCTACAAGTAGATAATAAATCTTTATTATTTTTCCTACATCATAGTAGATTGTGAAATTTTTCACCAAACCTTTTATAGAGATAAAATATATACATCTTCAAGCTCTTCTAGGGGTGTGGGATACTATCACTTTAGGGGGGCTATCTAGTCCTCCATCTTCCTCTACTTGGGATGGATTTTTTCTTATAAGTTTTCTCTTTATCTTATTTTGGGGGTATACTCTTTCTTTATGTATATTGGGGCTCTATTAGATTGTAAATGATTATTTGATATGTTTTGTCTCACTAGGACTCATTTTATTTTTTCCTAAGTTGATCTTAAGGGGGTTTGGTGTAATTAATTATTTATGACTGATTTTGTATTTAAGTTGAATTAGGCAATTCATATTTATTTACTTAGGTTCACTAGGAAATAAGAGCATTTTTCATCTCCTTGATAGATTGGAGTAGATGCCACCTCTACCTCATTCAACTCCTTCATTAACGATAGTTAGACTTGTACCACATCTTTGCCATCAAAATAAGTTTTCTTGATACCATTGCTCCCACATGGTGAGTCATCCCCCAATTCACTTAGGTTCACTAAACCTCTAGGAAAAAAATCATTTAGGATCATGCATCCTAATGCCTATAGATATGTTTATTTCATTCGCTATAATTAATTTGAATACCTATATATCAAAATTTTATTTATCTTATCTTCCATTTTGATGTTGAGATTATGTTGTTGTAATGTTGTTTTTGGTTCTAGGGAGATTTTTTATTGTATTTCATTATTAAATGTAGCACTCACTCATAACACTCACATCCTAGTCTCAAAATAACAACTATAGATTGAGTATTTTCCCTTTTTGAGCTTCTAAAATTGTATAAACTATATAAGATACATTGGGTCTATTATAATACGGTTGGGTATAATGGGTTTTTACAATAGGGGGGCAATAATTTTTGGATTGATATAGCCTAGAGTGTCCTAGAGAGTTGGTGTAAATAAGAAGTGCTATGAGCAATTTTTTGAGTTTGTAGGTGTATGGGAATGTTGTACATGTAAATATTGTTCCTAAATGCCTAAATAAGGAAGTAAACATTTAATAGATCAAAGAGATAGTGACATGATAAGTAACTCCCTCCCTCTTTTAAAATTTTCTCCCTAAATTTGGTTTTTCTAGGCCAAATGTTGTGTATTTTCTATTTCTTATATTTCTTTACAAGCTATATTATCCCTTTATTAAAAATACATTCAACAATACAAATATATACATAAGGCCTAATTTTCCTTCATTTTCATAATGGTGTAGTAGATGTCTACAAATTAAATGAAAAATAAATTAATGGGCATGTAAAGTACACAGCAACAAGAAATATAGAACATCCATTAATGTCATCTTAACATCCACTTGTTAATGTTCGAAATGACGCCGAGCGGGAAACTTCAGAATGGCGAGCAAAAGGCAAGTGTGGATTTTGTAGTGCGGGAATGTTTGGGTGGGGGCCATGTTCCCTCTACTCCTAATGCTTCTGGCTGCCATAAGAAATCTTTTTCTGATATTGTTTTAAAATGTTTGTGCCTAGATTCCTCCCGCTTTGGCTAAGGTTCAGCCTTTGCCCTATGCCTGTGCTTCCCTTGTTGTGGTATGTGGACTAGAGATTGTTGAAAATGAGGATTTCTATATGTGTCAAGGTGTGGTCTATAGGTTTAATGGCTAGTGGCCCTCCCTTCCTGATCTCCATGAGTGGGTTTCCATTTCCTGAAAGCCTATTATTTCTAGGCAAATTGACCTCTATCCCAGTGCTAGAGGTTTTTCCTTTGCAACCTTTGCTTCCTCCTAGGAGCGAGACAGAGTGTTGGACGGGGGGTGGATGTGGGGTATTTATTCATTGTTCATTTGGCCTTGGTCTCGCTCTTTCAATCCTCTTACGAAGACGCTAAATACCAAACCAGTTTGGGTCTGATTGTCGAACCTCCCTCTCTAGTTTTGGGAGGATTCTTGTTTTGATGCTATTGGCAACACCATTGGTTGCTTTTTGAAGGTGGACTCTATGTCTCGGGATCTTGGGCATATTACGGTGGCTCGTATTTTAATCAATTTGGATATCTCCAAACCACTCCATGGTGATGTGGTCTTGATGGTGGAGGACAAACCTTGGAAGCAACTTTTGGACTGTGAGGGGCTCCCTTTTTGGTGCAGGAGATGTTTCTCTGTTGGTCATTTGGCCTCTGGTTGCCCTCTTGCTCGCCACAAGGGCTTTGCTACCCAGTGGAAGGATGCTCTCCTAGACCATCTCACGGTGGGCTCTCCCTCTTCGGATGGTCCCTCCAGGGAGGATGACCCTTCCTTGACTATTTCATCCTTGGAGGCTATCTCCCTAGGATCCTCCTCCAGCTATCCCTTCTGTGGAACCATTGTTTCCTTGAACTGCTGTCGTTGTTTTGGCATAGCCTACCCGTCCCTCGATGAATGCTTTTGTTGATCCTTTGAATGCTCCCTACTCTTCTTCTACGTTGTCGGCTTCACTGCGTGATGGCTCTTTTCCCATGGTGGTTGTTGAGGAACTGCTCATCTCGCCTCGCTCGGTGGACTTCGTTTTTGAGCCTTCCTAGTCTGTTGTGTAAAGAAAAAAGAAGGAACTCCCCGAACCGCGGCCTTGGGTTTTGGGAGTCAGATTAGTCCCCTCGTATTATGGGGTTGTCTATTCCTCATCCTTCATTTGACATGCTGTATGTCGGATGTTCATATCCTAGTTCCATTTTGTGTGTGGCCTGTATTGGCCTGTTTCTCTTTCTAGTTCATGTCTTGTTTTGAACTAGCTTCTTTTTGGCCCCGAGGGCTCTCCGTGTAAATGGTACAACACCCTGTAAATGTTGCTTACTTTATCAAAAACAAGAAATATAGAAGACAAATCAAGGGTTAAAGAAAAATATTTATATTAAATTTTTAGGAGAACATATTATAAATGCATATGCTACTTCAAAATTATGAAACTTTCTTCTTTATCAAACCCAATGAGAAATATTCAACCTAAGAAAATACTCTAGATACCCTACTGTAATGCCCAAAACCTTCTAACACAAACTCAGCTAAGGACATAACAAAAATACCAAATTTTAATTATAAACATAAAACTAACTCACATAAGTTCATTTCCAAGCAATTACGGGAGGACCTAAGGGGCTAGACCTATTCTTCAGGAGCTCATTTTTTATGGCCTTGCCTACGTGATGCATAGAAGCTTTGTAATTCGACAACTTAACTTAAATTAGCACATGCTTTGATGGCTAATAATAATATACCTCAACCAGGTTCAACTCTCTCACAAACAATTAGCAATAATTCAAACATGTATTCATTCTACAACTTCCAGCTTGCCGATCACAACAAAAAAAAGACCGTTAAAATGGTAATAACTCTCACAATACTAAACCAAAATTTAAACTTAAATATGATACGAAAAGGGGAAAGAATGAGGAACAAAACCCATAAATAATTTTATAATAAGTTAATCAATCAAAAGCAGTTTGGTTTGCAACTAGACTCACTAGATTCCTATTAACATACTGATTTTCAATAAAACATGACCGAATTAAAACAAACATAACTCTCTCATCCCTTAACCAATTTTTAAAAATTAGTTTGTTACGGAAAGGAAAAAGAGTGACAAATAAAACCCAAAAATACCTTTGGAAGAACCCAAAACACACCCACTAGATCTGTATTTTCTACATCAGTCCTATGTTTTAAAAGTATTCACTTTAAAAAAATCTGTCCACTCTCGTTCATTGATTCCAGACTCTTAATCCAAAAATTTCTTGTGTGAAAAGACTAAATTCTATATCCAAAACTAGATATTAATTCTCAAGCTTGCACTAATATGGAGATCAGTACTCTTCAACCCTGTATAACATCATATTTTTTTCCGAAACTCAACTTAGAAAAAAAAAAATGGCTTAATGTGAAAGACTAAACCGTAAAAGAAACATGGACTGAACTTTACTGAAATAATTCACACTAAAACTTTCATCTAATTTTCATTATCTGAGTATAGTAATTTATGTTTGTTGCATAAACTGCTTGCACCCTTAAACTTTGCAGAAATAAGTGACTGAGTAAATGATCTATGTAATGTTTAGATTTTTGATATTATTTTTCACATGTTTTCATTTTAAAAAAAAATATTTAACTGAAAATAATTGTGTTCTATAATGCATCAACTTATCTTCAGCCCATACATGTCTGAATTATTTGGCAAACAGAGTTTTCTTAATATGGAAAAGAGATGGTTTCATTGTCATCATACCTATACTAATCACACTAATAATCCAGCAATAAATATATATTTCGATCAAGTTGGTTCACATTTGACTGCATACTACTAACTAGTGCTAGAACACATTCCATTGAGGCATTTTATTTGAACAGGCCACACAAGCATTCCAGCCGTTCCTGTGCCTTGTCTATACTTCATAATTACAACGCTTGATAATAGATTTGGTCTTTTGTTTGGACACTTTTCTTAGTTGTTGTTTGTCTATTAAAGATTATGGTTTCAGGTAAATTCACTATCAGCAATTTGTTGTCGGAAAATTCACCGTCAACAATTCATCGTAAGAAAATTCACCGTCATGACAAATTCACCGCAAGAAAGATTCACCACCAGCAATTCATCATCACGGAAAATTAATCGCATTAACATTTTTCAATTTCTATTTCCAATACTTTGAATTTTTGAGGATGAATTTTCCTAGAGCCAAAGATTATATATATTACAAGAAGACTTATTTATTCCATAAATTAAAATGAAGAGTCTCCTTTAAATGTCCTAAATGATAGGAGTCATAAAAGGTGCAATCCTACTTATTCTATCCATCTTGCAATTTACTGAAAATGTCCCTTTCAATAGTAAAAAAACCAGAATTAAATTTTGGAGTCATACTAAAAATATTTAGATTACTCGACTCAAATAAATGAATTGATCATTTTAAATTCTCCTATCAAAGATGATGATACAATGATTCGATCTTATATAAAAAAAAAACATTAGAATAGATACTAACAGATTTGTTTAGAAACTCTGCTGATAAATTGGAGGTATTTTCCACAACATGTCAAATTGTGATATTGCTATGAGCATTCAACTGTTTAGTTTTAGGAGTAACTTATTGACCCATATTTCATGAGTAGTGGTTCACAAGAACTCATCTCTCATTATAATGAATGGTCCACTTAACACTCATTGCATCACCTAGATGCAATAAGTGCTAAATGAAAACTCTTCTATAATTTTAAAGTAAGTCAAAAGATCCATTGTTAGAGCCAAATTTGTGTAAATGGTATGGCCAAATGTGCCATGAAAGATCTACTGATATAAAACCTAGGCAACAATTGCTTTTATCACAAACCACAGCTGCACCATGCATCACAATGCAAAGACACAGGAAGACTTCGTGGACTCATGGAAATGCCATGATTGCAAGGTAGGAGCGATTCAATTATAGAAGTTACTATAGATAATTTCAAACAATCAAAATCTTATCTCAGCAAATAGAGTCACTCAAGGCATGGATAGATTTTTCTTAATGCTTAGTCTAATACCTGACTGTGCTAATCTAAGGCATGAAAACCAATATATAAATCAATTTTTTAATTTAAAACTCCCATCTACTTTGCTGGTTTTGTATTTTGCAGCCTGAAGTATGTCTATGGGCACACCCAGACAAATCTAAGTAATTATCGATTATAGGATACTAAGAGTTTTATTAAGAAACACTTATAAGAAAAGCACCTTTAATCAAATTATTATGAATTGCAGCCCTTCAAAAGTATGTCACTGATCAAAACGCCATCCCAGACAGATTGGATCCCCCCAAGTCAATTGTTGTAGTCATGCTTCACAGCGATAGCTCCCTCATACTATTTCCAATGAACTTTTTTAGTCTCAGGAGTAAGACCTCGTTTAGAACAGTGACATCGGCCATGCAGCGCCCAGTCCCTTCCACTTGCAGCCATATTCCCTTTGAAGCTGTCTCCTCAACGCCTAACTCTACGTGCTTTTCCCCACCACCATGCAAGACTTAGTCTCTTCATTAGTGACGCCCACTGACTTGGTAAATTTCTCCATGCAATCCTGTTGTTTCCAATGTTGTAATCTGCATTGTTCCTCCCTCTGTGCATGAAGATTTCGCCCCCTTATATTATTATTTTTCCATTATATGCGCTTGAGTATCTGGGTAGGACTGGCAGAAACTATGGGTCGTGGAAAGTTACGTGGAGTTCGATTGCTCCTTGTCTGTTGATGTGGCAGCAGTATTCTCCTCTCTGGCTGGGCTTAACCGTCACACACTAAGCGCTGAGGTGGCTCAGGTGGGGCCCAGGAGGCCATTTAGTAGGTGCTCGTAAATTTAACTTTTTTAAACTGCTTCTCCCGCCCACCGCTCCCTTCTGAGTTTTCTAATGATTGTTTTCCGCTCGATGGTGTTCATTCTGGGGTTTCCTACTCCAGAGTCTGCGATCTGGTGATGGATTTAGAGACGCCGTTTGTTGATACGTCGCTCACGCCGGTGGGTTTTCCGTCGCGGGCCAATGGAGTTTCTGTTTTTCCTTCTGTTAACGTTCTTTCTGTTAATGCTTGCTATTGCATGTGGCACTTTCAGTCACGAAATCCCTTTCTGATGGTTCTTATGTGGAGGCGGTGTTCAAGAATCCCTCTGCAAGTGCTTCCCGACTTCCTCAGAAAAAGCAGACGCTTCTTCTCTGTGCTGCGGCTGCTCCTGTGGTGATTCTGGGACAGGAAGTGATTGAGAACAAATCCTTCTTCGTGAACAAGGGTTTGGTTTGCATATTTAGCCGTCTATAGAATTCCACTTGTTGAGGGTAGGATATAAATTTACTCTGTGCTAGGGGGTTTTTCGTAGTATTTTTTAAATCTTTTGTATAGATTTTTTTGCTTTGTAGTTGGATATATGCGATTAATTATATGAAGATAGGGAAAAACCCCCAATTGCTGTTCATGATCTAATTGCTGTTTACTCTTTGTTCACCTGACCCCCTAATAACCGTTTACATTTTAGTCATTACATTGTTTTATTTATGCCAATAAAAATTTACAAATTACACCAATATATGTTCACTACTGAATGTGTAGTTGACCAAAAAAAATAAAACACATTGAAAACTATTGAAAACACCTTAAATTTTTGTGGATTTTTATTGGTTGTCTAAATGAACAGGTACTGGTGAAGTGGTAAAGATGTAGGGGACGAAGGTTTAAAAACACCCTTTTTGAGCACCTTTTGCTTTACGGGTTCCACAAGGCGCATTTTAAATATCCAGAAGCCAATTTTTTCTTTTTAAGGTCCTAACTTGCTTACGAAGAAGCCCAATTTTTATTTTTTGAAATCGGACCTATTTTACACACTACATGAATGTGCGAAGTTAGCCCTAGCGACTGCTAGTACGTTTCCCCTAGTGATCCCGTATCTTAAGTATTGTATAGGTACTTAAGTTTTCTTGGTACTCCTCCTTGGAGTGATATGTAGATTCATGGTAATTTGTACATGTTTTATTATAAATTTTTTGGGTATGTTATTAGATTTATTAGAATAAATTTTCAAAGTTTTTATGTGAAGTTGTTAACTAAAGTTTTTTTTTTTTGAGATGATGCTTTGTATGAGAAGTGTTTTTAGCTTTATTTTCTTTTCTTTGTTATTGCAGACATATTTGAAGATACGTGTATTGTGAAGTTTTCTTTTTGGAGATAGGTAAGGGGTTTGGTGAAGAGCTCAGTATGGATTGTTTCCCAAATAGTTCACAAGATTGTGACCATGGATTACACCTTTATGAGGGTCGAGGAGACAACTTGCCAAGGGTGGTTGTCCAATATTTACGGTTAGGGACCAAGGGTTATACCTTTATGAGGGTTGAGGAGACAACTTGTTGAGGGTGGTTGTCCAATAACTACGATCTATGGTTTGACGATTCATGGAGGAAGAACTCGGAAATTTAGCTAGGAGCTTCTGGAGGAGTTTCACTTGATTCGGGATTTGTTTCTTCAAAAGGAAAATTTTCTCAAGAATGTATACATATTTTGTAGTCATCAAGTTTTGTCATGTAAGCCTTAAGGGGGGTCCCTAGGCAAAGTATTTTTATGGTTTCGGGAAAAATGTAATAAGGGGGGAATGTTGGAAAATAATGTATTACATTGTTAGCGTAGGTAGTTAAGTGTTAATTTTTTGGAAAGGTGGTGGATAGTTTTTTACTATCCTCCATTCAATAATAACAAGATCCCATAGCATTTTTTGAAGAAACCCTATTACAATTTTGTCCTTAAAGTGATTCTAATTTATTTCAATAGGCATGCATTCCAAGGTAGAGGTAAAGTCTCTAAACAAAATAGAGAGGGGGCATGCTGTGCTCAAGACTAAGCATGGAAACCCCTAGCTAGGATAGACATTTAGCATGTCACAATCCCTTGCATCCTCTCAACCCTATGTAACAATAATATTGTATTATATACAACTTGAAAAAAGGATATTGTGCCTATCAAAATCTTCTCCACACACGTGTAAAAGACTACTCACCTAAGCCCTCATTTTACAAAAGAATATAGGCAACATTGATATAAAAACTATGCATTCACAACAAAGACATATAGGCAAATAATGTTATATGTCGTTGGTTACAAAAAATCATAGATGGATTTAATAATATATTTTGGTACTATATATAGATATATGTATGTATGTATGTATAAGAAAACCATTAAGACATAGAACAAAGATAAAATATAGTCAATCCTATAACAACATCTAATATGAATGTGTCTTTCTACTTGCACTATGCATCTCAACAATCCTTAGACCCATAATTGTAGACATATCCACAATTGTGGTAAAGTTGATGTGACTATCAAGACCTAGGAGCCTCACTGTCATCAACATATGCAAAAGGCCAACTATGTTGTACAATGATTGTGTGAGGGGGCTAATAGATTGTGATGTATCCACTTGTAGAGTGTTGAGGGGGCTAATAGAAAACTTAGAAGGGAGCAGGAGTGGGCGAGAGAAGTAGTTTAAAAAAGTTAAATTTATGAGCACCTACTAAACGACCTCCGTCAAGGCATGGAAACCAGACAGTTTACAGCTAGGCCCCACCTGAGCCACCTAAGCGCGGTCAGCGCTTAGTATGTGATGGTTAAGCCCAACCGTATTCTCTCCCATGCAACTACCAGTTAGTTGGCGCATAAAATTTGAACTCTAGCTTTCCCCTTACAATGCCACAACTTAGGTAAGTGTTTGAGAGTGCAGTTGACAACAACTCTAAAACATGCATTATTAAGTTAGTTATTATTTAATTAATTTATTATCATTTTAATCATTTTATTTATGTCTTCTTTAAAGATGATTTTTTTAAAATCACTTATAAATATTTTCATATCTAATCATAACATTTTCATTAACATGATATGTCCTCCCTAACAACCGGTTATATCCATAGATTATAAGGAATTGATAAATGACGTGCATGGAATGTAAATGAAAGCAAGGTATGTAAGCATATAATCATGAATACAACTAATAGTTAGAAGAGAGGAAAATAGTATATGTTAAGTAAATATAATCTAAGCATGTAATAATATTACGATTTTGTCATGTAATCATATAAGAATTTAATCATGTAGCAATGTAAGTATGGCCTTACATTCTTCCCCCCTTGTGTAGACTTCCCCTTGGAAGTCCTTAAGAATTGGAAACTTAATCTCATTATAGCAACACATGATTTTGAATAACATTCTGATTATTATTTAGAACTAAAATGATACCTTAACTATTGGCATTATTTTTAGCTGATAGGCTATATATAGTGTGTGGTTTCTACCTGAAACTTGTCTCACACCAGATACAAGTAGTCGTTAAAAAATTTCCTATTAGTTGTTTCTGACTAATTAAACATTTTCGATCTCACGTCTGAAAAAATTGATTCACATTTAATATTTTAGATCTTCGTTGCATGCCTGAAATCTGCTTTTAATTTACTGTGAATAGATTGAAGCAACGACTAGAGGGAGATTTCTTTTTGTTCATCTTATTTAATGTTTTTTGTTGTGGTAGGTAGGGCTTTGTAAATGCTAGGAGTAGATAAGTTTGTTTTTGTTGCAGATGATGGCCTGTGTGGCTAAATTGTTGCTGAGGCTGAGACATCGTTGCCCACCCCTTCTTTGACTACAGGAATTGGTTTTGTGCATTGGATCTCTCACTGTTTTTGGCTTGCTTCTTACATTGAGCATTGGATCTATTGTGGGTGTGTGATATTGGATGGGTTTTTGGTCTTGGCTATCTTGTTCAAATGGCTAAGGTCAACATGCTTGTGTTTTAGATTGCAGGATGGATTTTTCAGTTGGAGGGATTGTTGTTTTTATTGATTAGCCTGTTAGGAAATAAGAGGACCTTCTTTCAGCTCTGATTGTTACAGATATATTTACATATATTGTTGTGTGTTTATATACTTATATATGATAAGATTCTTTTCAAAAAAATATTGGTGTCTACTGCACTTTTGAATGGTTTATTGGCCCCAAATTTAGCAGATATATCTTTTTGTTTAGGGTATAGTAGAATTGATGTTTCTTGTACTGTGGATGGACATTCTTAATTTATTTTTGTGTAGCAATGTATATTATTGTGTTTATATTGAGATCATGTTGTTAATAACAATTATTTTTTATTTGATTTTATGGTATTCACTCTGACCATAATCTCAAAACATTTTCAATCTTTACGATAGGATGATGAGATTGTGGATGCAGAAAGTTGGAAATGTAAATTTTATTGTTACAGTTAATTTTTAGTTGCTTTGGATACATTGCCATCTTCTTTAGCGAATCGATCTTTGTCGATTTGGTGGATTTTAGGACTTTTCTTCTTGGTGTTTGCTTGGTATTTGCTCTGGACCAATATGTGGTTTTCTATCCACAACCATTTCTGCAATTAAATGCTCAAAGCAATTTTAATGGCATGTGAGGAAACCAGATAGTTTTATTGATCCCCAAAAATATTAAAAAATGAGTGCTAGATAATGTATTATTCATTGTCATAATAGTCGGTCCTGCTTTAATTTAGCTAGAAATGTGAAATTTTTGAAGGGAATATGAAAGATAATTATTTTTTGAGTGAGGAGGTTGTTATGGGTTCTGCAAATTCTTTCTTGAAACCTTTCTCTTCTTCTTCTTTTTCTTTTTTTTTTCAGATTTAGTGTGTTGGGCTATGTCTTCTAATATAATTTGTAGGTCCTTTGAAAGGGTTTCTAATCTTTATTTAAAGAAGCGTGTTGGCCTCTTTTGGCAGTGACGTATGGTAAATTAAATTATATGAGAAATTTGACGCACAAATTGAATTATAGGGGCACAATTTGGATCTTTCAAGTGGGTTATTAAAAAAATGAGAAATACAAGTTCAAACTTTTGATAGCATGACACAACTTGTGCAGAATCTTGACGTAACTCACCTGCCATGGTATCAGAGAGTTTAATTTTTTGGAATCTGTAAGCTATGATGTTAGCTTTTTTAGGATGATATTGTTTATTGTTTTTGCATCTTCAACATATATTATCTTTTTTCGGTACATTTAGTTAGGATTTGGTGAATTGGATAGTTGGGCCCTTTGTCCACAGTAACTAGGGGTTGCAAACAACGAATGTCTAGATAATAGTTAGATACTCCCTAAGGATATTCATAAATCGTTCTCGGGTCAAAGTTGAAGATTATGAGATTTGCATAGTTTTTGATCAACAGTATTGGACTGGAAGAAGACATATACATGATCATGATAAATGGAAAAAACAATGATTTAAGTATTGTATTTTATGTATTATTAGTAATATAAGAATATGTGGTGATTAATCCATTGTATATCCTCGAAGTTGCATTGAGAAAGGGAGGGAATGTGTAGGTGTTGGTAGTGTTTTAGCATTTTAGAGGGTAGGTGTTGGTAGTGTTTTAGCATTTTAGTTGTGATGATGATACCCTTTCCCATGTTTCAGTGGTGGATGAGGATGCCCTTTCCCATGTTGCTTAGATTGGTGTTCATATTTAACATACCCAGTTTGTATTATAGTGTGAATCATCATGATCTACGTACCCATTTTGAGTCATTGTAAAGGGTATTGATGATTTATATATTTGTTTTATGCTATTGAATGGGTGTTCATCATTCACAGGTTCGACCATATGTTTTGATTCCGGTTCCTTATTCTTTTTATGGGAGTTGGATGGTTAGCAAGGAAAACTAAATGGAATTTGATAGGAAAAATATGAAGCAAAAGAAGTGTTGATGGTCAATGTAACACAACAACGTTAAAACAAAATATTTCTACTCTATTTCTCTTGAAAAAGATAAATAACCTAAAGCAACCTATCTTCCAAGGTCTCTGTAGTTGGTTCTCAACTGTGATGATGTTATTCAGTGGCCTATGCAACTATAATGTTTAAGGGGCCTGCTAGTAAAAGGGATACAAACTGCATAGTACAAACTAATCTAACATTTTGGGGGTGTAAATAAACATCAAAAGATAGAACAAAGCTTAGGACAATAAAACATAAACACAAATTTCCTTTAATTTAGACATATAAACTTCATGATGAGCATTTCTTTCAAACAACTAAAACCATAAAATGATACAATCCACATAATACTTTATACAATTGCATTAACTCATAGTGAAAATTCAAGACATACAATCATTCATCATTGCTAAACTTCAAAATCAACAAGAACACATCACTAACTCATCATTAAAATTCATAGATCAATAAACACAAAGATATCTCATTCACATATAACTCAATGGAAACAGTCTCAGATTCAAAATCTTCTATTGGATTTCATCAAATAAGAGACATTTATGTACAAAAAATTCACTGGTATACAAATGACTATTGTTCATTAACATTACCATTAAAACTAATTCCCAGAAATAGCATAAGTTGTATTAAAACTTGTAAAAATGTCTAAGTATCTTTGCATAAAACTATAAAAGCTTCTAAGAACTGTAAGAACTATCCTAGATCTCCCTTAGGCATCTAATCTTTACTTCAATTAGCCCACCTTTACAACATGGAGAGAAAATATACCTATAGACAAGTTTAACACTAATTCCACTCATAAAAAATTGAGATCCATAAATCAAGGAGCAATTGGAGCTGCTTGAGGTAACTGCCTAGATCATGATCTTCAGTTAACAATTAATGACTCTTTATAAAAAATTTGTAGGAAAAGGGAGAAGGTCAAACTACTGGGGATCCTCAGTTGAACTTGTCATGTTCCTGAAAAGTAGGAGAGCGCTGCCTAGCTGGCTGTGCCATTTGATGCTTTATCAAAAAGAATATTCTATAGCCACTTCATTCCCCTATCTTCTGTTCAAGTAGGTATTAATCATAACTGTCCAATACTTGTTTAAGCATATCCACATCCGACCCATCTACCTAGTTGTCTTCAATTTTTATTCTTTTCAATTTGCCATAGGTGAACTTTTGCATATCATCCAGCTTAGCAAGCTCCTTCTGAGCAATATTTACTACCTCTTTTATATCCATGAACCTGTCAATTAACAAATCATCACCATCATCTCCCTTCTATATTGCCTCTTGGAATCTATTATTCCATTTTTTCATTAGTTCATCCAGAGGGAAGCCATCCTTCACAGGGACATCCTCATTTACAATCATGACCACAATTGCCTCCAACTCCACAATTTGATCTACCAAATATTTCCCAGCCCATTGCGCCTCATTCCTATGTGTAAAAATGAATGAAGACTAGAATTTGATAATGTTAATAGTTTTATCAATAAAAACCTTATTACCTTCTTCAAGGATGGATTGTTCTAGAAGCGTTTGTTGAGGTAGCTTATTGATTTCTTTCAATATCTTGACATGTTCTCTGTATTATTCCTCTTGTTTCCAGATGGTCTCAACATATGCAATCATGTCATTAACTAACTCCCATGCTCCTTTATGAGCCTTATGAATTTCAACAAGCAACTCTTCCACCTCTTGATTCAACCTATCAATCCATCTATCCAACATCCCTACTTTGCTTCTAATTTCAACAAGGTCATCAACTTCTTTCTTACTCAACAAAATTGGTGTCTCGGGAGCAGCAGATTGCAAAGAAACAAGAGAAGATAAGTCCTTCAAGAACTTATGCAATTGATCCAATTGAGAGCTTTGAGCTCATCTTTCCTTTGCTTATTTTTTATCATCCTTGACTTAGTGGAAGATGCTACAATATCAATCAGGTCCATTTGTTGGTTCCTTGTAGGCCTTCCCAAGTTCACAGTGCCTTGTTGATAATCACTCAACTGCATTTCTTGTTTATCCTTATTAACCATGGGAATGGCACATTCAGCTACAATTTCTCCAACGTCTGTCAATTTGGTGGAATGAAGGACTCAAGCCTTTTTCTTGGGCCTCTCCTCAATTTCTTTCATCATATCATCCCAATTTAAGGGTTGAGGTTGGAATCTATTTCTTCTCCAATTTGAGGTTTAACCATGTTGGGGCAACAGGAGGAGTAATCACTTGTGGTGAAGATGAAGTGGTAGAAGAGAGGGGTTGCAAAAGTGTTACCTTTGGTTGAGAATCAACCTCTTGTTGCTGCTCCTTTTCTGCCATCTCTTTAGCAAGCCTATCAGCTTCAACTTTCACTCTTTCTTCTTCCAATATCCTCTCTTCCAACATGCCATTCTTTTGTTTTTCCAATTCCTTAACCCTCTCCCACATTTTGGCCACTTCTTGTTCCTATTTTCCTTATTCTTCTGCCTCCTTCAGTAAGAGCTCTTCTTCATCTTTCTTTCTTTGGACCTCTTCTGCAGCCTTGGCTTTGGCCTCAAGGTCTTCCTTTTCTCTCCTTTTCCAAGCTTTTTCCTCTTCAAGGTCATGAATCTTTTGGCAGAGGGCCAACTTCTCCCTCTCTGCATTAGCTTTCCATTCATTTTCCTTTTGTTGTTGCAGGAGGTGCTCTTTCTCCTTATGTTGCCTTGCTAGCTCTTTAGTTTTTTCTCTAGCCTCTAGCTCTTGTTGTTTTTAAGTGCATCAGCTTGTGCCTTGGCATCAACCTCCTTTGCATCCTCAAAGAGTTTCCATTGGTCTTCTGGAGTTAGGACATGCTCGGTTCCAACATCTTCAATGTCCTTAGCAGATGCAGTTACAAGAGGCTCATGGTTTGATTGTGTGGCTTTTGAATCGGTGTCTACTTCATGAATCTCAACCTCCTTTTGCTTATCTTTTTCAACTTGCTCATGGAGGCTGCTTGCAGGTACTTCTCTAGTAGATTCTTTTGGGAGAGAAGGTTGATATGAGGTTCCTTCTCCATCTGTCGTAGTTTCTACACCTTGTGATTCATGGGTTTCTTGAGTAGGTACTCCTAGATTAGCATCTCATCCAAAGCTAGGAGGACAATACTCCAATTTTTCCTTAGGGGCTATCCTCCTCTTGGTTCTCCTATAACCTTGAGTACCTCCTAATTTTCTCTTCTTTGAGGATTGAGCTTCTAGCTCCTTTATCCTCATTACCACCCATTGGATGCATCTATCCATTACTATCCTAGAAATTTGTTTAATATCAATAAACTCCTCTTCATCCCAATTTATTGGGTCCAAGTTCTTGGTACCTATATTTTCTGCTTCATACTCGAGGTCCAAAACTACACCATCATCTGATAGTGTTTCAGGAATGTCTTCCTTTACCCCATATTCAATCATCAGTGGGATGGCAAGCCTTTCATAATTCCTTTTCCTTACATCATAGTCATCTTTCAAATCTATCCAAAAATCCTCTAACAAGTTATAATGTTTATCAAAAATGGTGGGAGCTAAACCATTCATCTTATGCTCTAGGTCAAAGTGTTTCTTGGCTGTATACAATCTCAACTTTAGGTAACTTAATTCTTCACACATTGTCTTTGTAGCCAAATTGTGAACACAAGAATATTCTCCCAACTTCATGGGAAATTTGTGGTATCCCGACTTGTGTTTATTTGCAAAATTTTATTTAACTCCCATAGCCTAATATACAAACTCCATAAGAATAATTCTATCACTACATCTTGGTAGTCGATGAGGATGTCCATCAAAACCTTCCAACCTAAAGTAAGAGAACTTGGGGTACTGCATGTACCAATGTCCCCATTCAACAATGAAAGCCATAGCCTCCCTACTCATCCTATATCCAACATCTCCTATCAACTGGTTAATGATGACATAAAAAAATGCATCATTAATCCTTCTATAATGTAGCTCTGAGGTTTGTAGGGTCAACTAATCATAGTGCTCCCATGCCTTCTTTTATCCAGGAGCCTCCCCTAATATTCCTACTGCATTCAATCCATGGAATATGCCTATCCTTGTAGCCGAATATATAACATAAGAAGTCATGAAGAAATTCTTTGCTTTCCCCACCTTGAGCATCTAATTGTGCAAGTTATTTGAAAAAATCATGCCCCAATCAAACTGTTGCCTACCATCCAAAATAGTTTCAATGAATGGAAGCACCCATTCCTTAAAATATGTAGTCTTTCTTTCCAAACACCTTGGAAAGCATCATGATTAGGTCATCAATTTCCTTCTTGAAGTCTCCCCTCTTGGGCTATTCAAGAACCTTGGTCAAAGAATTATTTTCAATTCTCAACCACTTCTTATTCATGTGGGACCTATTAGCTTCCTTGTCCCTGTAGAATAACTGCAATGCCTCTGCTTTAGTCAATTGCTTGGGGTTCTTGGGGATAGGTGCATTGAACAAGAACCTCATCATTTGCGGAGATAGATCAATTATCAAATTTCCCTGGAGGTCCATATATTGTCTTGATAAAGGATTGTAAGCCCCTGTTGCTGTGAGTATAAGCTTCAGGCATTGAACTAATAGAGGGAAGAGTGTAACATATGCCAGTACGGATTGGGATATTCTTTCAACCCTCCCAATCACTTCCTCTGAGAAAGTGTCTATGAATAACTCCTCATAGTTGAATGGGCCCAAATTAGTATCTGTGATGCCAGCCCATGTTCTGAATCCAACTTGTTGGCTATGAGAATGGCATCTTGGTGTTTATATCTTAAAGTGTAAGGCAATTGCTCCACCTTAATCTTCTTTGGTTTTACTCCCTTTGAGCTTTCTACAACTTGCCCATCCTTTTGTGAAACTTCTTCAGATGTTGTTGACATTGTTTACTCCTACAAGACAACCCTAGATTAGATCAACATAAGGTATGGGTAAACCCACAAAAGTGGTTTACAATTTGAGTGAGGAAGGAAAAGTGGCAAAAAATGACCCCATACAAAAAAAATTGGTTTTTGGGGTTCAAATGAACCCTTTGGTTTGAGCGAACCAAAAAAGGGTTTGAATGAACCCTGGTTCATGCGAACTAGTTAAATGCAAGGTGGACCCCATTCTCACCAAAAAACAAAGAAAAACACTTTTTGAGAGGGGGTTCTCTTGAACCCCTCGGGTTCACTGAACTCTAATTCCCACCTGTCATCCTCCGCATCAAAAAGGCCAAAATTTTGTGTTTCAAGCTCAAGTTGAAGGTGAAAATGGAGTAGACTTCACAAAACCCAACTAGAATTAGGTAGTCCTTGGAACGAGCAATCCAACGAATATAATTTTAATATCTTTTGGTTTTATTATGTCTTTTTTTAGTTTTATTAAACATTGGTTCTTCACCGAAAATCAAGGTCTCTATTCTGCACATGTGGAAAATAATAGATTATCAAAAAAAATTTGAAAAATATGGGTGCACCAGATATTGAAGTCCTTGATAAAAAAAAAAAAAAGTTGAATTTCGATACATACAAAAAAGTTATGCATTATACGATTACCCACTATGTCTGAATTGTAATTGGTTTGATCTGAAACTTGATTAAAGAAAAAATATTCAATAAAAAAACTATCTAACCAAGTGAAAGCACTAGATATCAGAGTTACAAATATAAATTCAAAAGAATTAGAATTTTATCCTTCATGGAAAAAAATTATGCATTATATGGTGTGCGCCACTTTTTAAAAATGTTGTTTTTGAAAAAAACTAGTTTTTCGGGAGATAGAAAAAGAAGTGCAATCTTATTCCAAAAAATTTGAAAAAAATATATTTAGAATCTATAAACAAAATTTCACGAAACTCTAGTTTGCATCATCTTCAAATTCCTCACGGTTTAGCCGCTATAGGTGCTCGAAAGTGAAGATTTAGTTAGAAAAAATTATTTTAGTGTCCAGTTTGGCGAAAAATTGTAAACCAGTATTGTGGGATCACCCGTATAGAAATCAACATTACAAGTGCTACCTTTTATACTTCTCTATTCTTCCCTAGGTAACCCTCCATACTTAGTGAAATTTTAAACTTATTGGGAGCAAGACTAGGAGAAGATCAGGAACCAGAGAGTTGAAATAAATAACACAATCGGAATTGGAACCAAAACCATAGAAGAAACTGGAACTTTCAAAAGTTCCAATATTTCATATCATTTGGTGACCCGATTTCACCAATGTTAGTAGAATTGAAATCAGAATCAGAATCGGAACCTATCGAGAGCAGGATCATTTCTGGAACCGAACTCTTGGCGAAAGTTCATTGGTCAAGTTTATTTCCTGCTCTGGTTCCGCTATGGATTACCATGTCTAAGTGGATTCTCCTTGCATGGCCACATCATTTTGGACTCAGGTTAGAAAGAAGGCACGAGGATGCATATTTTAAGTTCGACTCCACCTAGACAAATGGGATCGGGATCGAAGGAGCTAAGGTAACTATGCAAAAAGGGTGCAACATGTAAACCCTAATTCGTACGACCCGTCAACCCAAATAAAACTAGGGCATCAAAATCCTACGATTAAATCCATAAGACCAACATAGGCATAAACCATTAAGGGTCGAAAGAAATATTTAGAATAGTTCTAAACACAAGAACCCTTCAAAATGAAGCCCTAATTGAAACTAGGGCACAGTGGAACATAAACGCCACCTAGGATGGAGAAAACGAAAAATAGACAAATAAAAACAAACGAACATAAGCAAAAGAAAAACAAAAAAATAGGAGAAAAATGCAAAAAAAACCAAAAACACAAACGAAACACAAATGGACGCAAGCGAAGATCCACGAGACAAGTCCCATGAACGCATGAAGAACAAAGTGAACAACCAAACGAGAAAACACAAAATAGAACAAGAGAAACCCACCTACCTCAAAACGTAACTAGAAAAGGGGTTAAAAACCGACCGAAATCCACTCACAAACACTCACACGCAACCAAATCGTGCTCCTCTTCAAGTTACTTAAGCTTTGGCTCGTTAAAACACTTTGGATAATTGTAATGAGCCAAATAACCTTGATTAAGGTTTTAAAAACCATTTTGCATGTGTGAGAAGGTTGCAATTAATGCAATTAATGTAGTTGGTCAGGGCCGAAACCAGAGCGAAGGTGAGTACACAACCAACGTGTACATCAGAGGTAAAACGAGAGCAGAAGTGGAGTCAGGATAGAACTAGGAACTTCATCAAAATTCCACATTTCATTCCGGATCTAGTTCCAGTCCTGTGACAGGGAAAGGACAATAAAGGAACGGGGCGAGATCAGAACCGAATTCGGATCTGGAACTTGGAAAAGTTCTAGGTTTGGATTCGACTCCAGTTTTTCTCCTGACAAAGGGAAAGAACACCAACACAAGGAAATAAAAAGAACAAAGGGAAGTGGGACTAGGGCAAAGCCCATCCCAAAACAAGACACAAAATGAGAACAAAACACAAGCCAAACAAACGGGAGCGGGATCATAACCAAATTCGGACTTGGAACTTTTGCAAAGTTCTGGGTCTAGTTTCCGTTTCAGTTCCGCTTCCGCAAAAAGGAAAAGAAACACAAAGAGGAAGAAAACAAAAGAAAACCCAAGGGAGAAACAAACCCAAGAGCACGAGACAAACAAAACAACAAATAAGCCAACAAGGCAAGAAATGGGTCAGGACCAGAACAAAAACCGGACTAGGAACTTTGCAAAAGTTCTAAGTCCAATTTTGGCCCGCATTCTGAACCCTCAAGAACAAAAGAAACAAAGACTTAGGAGGAAAAAGAACAACTCCTAAGACCCAAACAAGAACACCAAGGAAAAATAAACACAAGGGGGACCCATTTTGACCAAAAACAAAATGGGGTAGTTATGCAAGGCATAAAAGGAAGGTACAATTTGTGGGTCGATTATCAAGGTTGTTGGATGTTATTATTGAGATGGGTAGCTTGAAAGCCTTGAATTTTTGGGAGCGAGACACCTCATTGTTTCAACAAAAAAAATACTACTATATGCAAACAATCAATTGAATAAATTATTTAATAGTAATTTAGGAACTCCAATATTTTGAAGGAATATTTGACAAGCAACCAACCAATGATTTCATAATACATTTTTCTTTACACCAACCTACAAGATTTGATTTTGCCTCCTGCTTTTGGTCTCAGAGGTTATAAATCATTAGCCTTGTCTTGGGAGCCTTTCCAAATAGTACATAATAAACTAAAGCTTGTGAATTACATGGTAAATATAAATGGAGCTGATCTATCAGATTGGATGGAGCATTGTTGATTCTGCTTAGATGCTTATATATTACATCATCACCTCTCTGCCATTTGTATATCTTTATATTCAAAGTTAATAAAGACACCTTGATTGATAAGAATATGTGAAGAAAGGTTTTCTAAATGGATTATACCATTTGATTCTTATTTAATGGTTGAATTAAATGGATACTGAAGGGCCCATTAAATTTATTGTTATGTGATATGCTTCACTGCAATGTTCTATCTATTGAGAGTACTGTCTATAATCTCTAGATGAATGACAAAAAAAATCATTTTTTGTAATCACCACTAAGAAATTTGGCTGTCAATCCTTTTCCAAAATTCCCTTTAACAAAAAAATGGAAATGCATAGATAGTTCACTTGATTATTTTAATTCCACTGGTATGAATTACACAAAGTTGTAGATCATCTACAAGTAAAGAAGAGTTGTCTACATCACATTTAATATGTCTAAATCTGAAACCTGGTAACTGATATAGAAAGAGAAGGCTGCTGAGACTGCTATTTCAAAATTACATGCTAAAATTTGGTTGATTAAATGTTATTGTTAATTATGTTTCTATTGACATTACTCTCAAAAATTGTTTGCCTTATGCACTTTAGATAGTCAAAAACCTACATTTACCTGCATTTCCTTCTAACTACTTACATTTTATCCTATACTGTGTATTTTTCAAAAAAAAAAATCACTGTGATTGTGGTGTATGTTTACTAACTTTTTTCTTGCATGTGTAGAAACAAATAGATGTACGACACAAACTCTTTGTGTTGGCTCTTTTCATAAAGGAACATCAAACCATTGACTACAAAAGCATCATATCTAAAATTGTTATTCTTTAATCTTTCAATTCACTATAAACAAATTTGTAATGTAGCAAAATTTCATGCCTTCCAAACAATATGTAAAGGAAATATCTTGTGTATGTGTTTTAAACTCCTATTACAAACTTATATAGACACTACAAACTACAATTCTTGTCATGTTTACTTAACATATAATTCTCTTCCAGTGTACCATTGCGCCCCTTCCAATACAAAATACTTCAATGCCTTCCAATCAATATGTAAATCAAATATCTTATCTATGTATTTCAAATTCCTATTATAGACTTGTATAGACACTACAAACTATAATTTTTGATATGTTTAATTACATATAATTATCTATCAGCGTACCCCTTGCACCCCTTCTGGTGCAAGTGCTAGTATATAATAAATGATATCATAACTAACCAAACCATAACACAAGGAGTTATAACTGTTGTATGAAGGGAGAAACCTTACACCTACAATCTACCCAAAAATCTGAAACTCTATTATACTCTAAATCAATCTCATGCCTTCAATTTCTCTTTTGCTAACCTCCTAACTTCATAAATGATCCACTACCATGACCTCTAAACCAAAATAAATAGATTTTTAGCATAAAAATCTAATCTAAAAGGATCTCAAGACTGACTTGTTCTAAGAATTTCATACCACCATTAACTACACACTTAGAAGGAAAATTTGATTAAGAAGAATAATATTCTATCATTAATTCTAGCTAATCAACATGATTCTGACCATTCCTCAATTTTTTCTTATTTTGACAGAATCTTCCAAACTATCATACATGATTAGATAATAAATGCCTATAGTCAAAATTGTAATTTTTGGCCTATTGATTTATTAGAAGAGTGTAGTTTTTTTTGTTAGATCTAATAAAATGAGTTTTGATATTTAAACCCTAACACATGAATTGGATACATGTCACTAAGAACACTAGATGCTTAGTGTCCTTCCTAGGAATGTGATCTTAAAATTGAAAATGTTGTGTGGTGCCAAGAGCTTTGCTTAAGGTTATGTGAGAGCATGGGAATGCACAAAGTATTTTATGGAAAATAGAGTTATGTTTAGGGACTCACACAATAAGTAGGAACCATTCATCACTTGTGTGGGCATTGTTACTTGGGTGAAAATATAGTAACAAAATTAAAGCTTTAGTAATCAAATTCCTTTAATAGTAATAGAACATGAATGGAAACAAAACTAAATGTGTAGCAATAAAAAATAGTAAACCACAAAAATTATTATATATACATGGGGAAAAATATTTTAGATAAAAAAATACAACACAAAAGAGAGTTCAATAATGTATTAATCTCCAATTATAGATAACATCAATACAATGCCAATTCCCTCTTCAATTTAAAAACATAACAATACTTCAACTTGAAAAATATATAAAAATTCCATCGAATGCCTTCAATATATCTAAACATAATATATAAAATCATAAATAATTTCTAAAATAATGGAATCAAACTATGATCCAAGTAGTCAATATGTAAAAAAAGACCTTAGAATGTGTTCAAGCATTACACACATCTTTCTAGAAGCTTCAAGACCTTTCTCATGAAATTGGCTATCCAACCACTCTATATGACAAAATAACAACTACCAAAACCAAAAAAAATAATTTAATTTATTACACATCATCATAGATTCTTTCTTACACCTCTTACAATGTTAAATATTTCTTACACATCTTACAAAATCATGATTTTTCAAAGATTCCCTTCCACTTCAAGCCAAGTGTCTAATTGTCATGACCTAATTTTTTCACTACTTGAACCCAACCCAAATCCATTCTTTAAAAAAATTGCATCTCAACCATGGTAAAACTAAGAAATATGCTCTTAGTGATGACAATAGATTAACGATCCCATCATAAGTTCTTTTCTCAAAGAGAGAAAACATATATTAACAACCACCTAGACTAAGGTTTATCTACATGACCTCTAATCATGTAAATAACTATTAAGGAAAAAAATAAATTCAAGAGTAATTTTCATGAAATATATATTTGAGTTTAACTTAACCTTTACCATTAAGACTATAGATACAAGAAACAATTATTACATTGTTGTATAACTCAATTTGATAGTTGGCTATTTCGTAGTTGCCACCCAAATTATTGGATATTTGGTAGTTGCCATTATATCTATTAATGATTGCCACTTGAAATAAAAATAGATACTAAAAACTTATGATGTCATCAATGACCGTAAGATAGCCATTCAAATGTATACAAAGGCTAGGCTAGGCCCAAATTGATAAGATAGGCTAGTGGTTTAGGTCATGCTAAAAAAACAAGAGTATGAAAGAGAAAAAGGAAAGAAACCCTTAATTTTACTAGTGAAATAAAGCAATGAAGAGAAATCTAATTTAAGGATAATGGTTAAGGGGAAACAAGAAATAAGGAATTTCAAGGATTTTGATGAAATAAAAGAGGAAGATGATGAATTAGGGGAACATCTAGGCCATTTCCACATGATAGAGAAGATAGAAAAGTTAGGAGGGAAACTGTATCTCATACCCTAAAGTGAAAAAATAATATAGTGATAGAAATAAAGGGGAGTCTCAATATTATGCCCCCAAAATTAGTCAAAGGATATGATGATAAAATAAATAGAACACTAGGAATATAATAACTTAAAAATATATTAAAAAATATGAGTAACTATGATAGATCAACAAGAGAGATATGAATAAAAAGTGAATAAACAAAGACAAACACAAAGGGAAAACATTCTCAGAGAATAATTAAGAAAATTCAAAGGAAAATTGTGAAGCAAAGAAAAACAGAAGAAAAATCAAGTAGTGAAAAACACAATGATTATAATTGCATCTCATTATGGGAATGAGATTAATCCCAATAGTAGTATATATGATATTGAATAAGCATGGATCATCATTCTCTATTTAACCAATATGAGATGAGCCACATTCATATAAAATGAGAACCAAAAGAAAATGGAAATGGTAAAGGTAAAGGTAACAAATAGAAGGTGACAAGCAAAGGAAAGTGAAAAAGGAAACAAAAAATCCAACTTATTGAAAATGGGAGACAAAGGAAAAATAAGAGAATGAAGGGAAAAAATAAAAATACAATCAATCAAAGGGAAAAAAAGAAAAGAAAATAGAAATTAGGGAAAAAGAAAAAAATGAGAAAAATAAGAAGGCAGTCAATCAAAGAAAAACATAATAGGCTCTCAAGGGAATTCATTGGTGATCTGGATCAATAGGTTTCAAACTATACTCTCAGTTTATGCACTAAGATAATAGGGAACTTAAGTCAATCTTCATTAAATATGGTTTACAATGTTGAATGGATCATGAAAATTATAATTTGATATCAAGGATAGGTGTGGTAACTATATAAAAGTGGGTCTAATATAAATGGGAGTGATGATGCCTTGTCATAGATTTTTTGAATGTTTCATCATGTTAAACTAAGGATCTAGGGGATAAAGAGGAGTAATCAAGTATATAAGGGGATTGCGAGATGAAAGGTATGGAGGGGAATAAGTTGAAATAGACATGCATGTTCAAGCCATGTATATTTAGGAGAAAAGGAAATAAGACATCCTATATTTGGATAATTGTAAAATGAATCACCATGGATCAAAGATAGGGAAATAAATGAAACTGGGAAATTTTAAGTCTAGTAAAGTGATTTTTATTTTCTTTTATGTGGCCTTTGAGTTAATTTGATATGGATTTGACATGCATCTCGAAGAATAGATTATTTTGCTCAAAGGTTCTAATTAGACGGGAAGGAAAGGAAAAAAGTCTACTCAAAAGGTTCTAAGAGTCGCTAAGGAGTTCTAGATATTGGGAAAAGTAGAATGGGAGTACTCATGAACTTGATTACGGATATTGAACATAATATATGGTGGTAATCATAAAGTAGGATTGTGGATTGGGTATTGAGAAATTGAATATTAAAAGTCTATATGAACGCATAAATAAATAACTTTGTATGGTAATGACTAATGCATGTAAATGATGCAAGTAGGAATAAGTAGTTTGTATACTATAAGTGTGAAAAGGTAGGTGAATGTGAGACAAGGTGAGAATATTGGGAAGAGAGATTTTGGAAAAATCATTATCATCCTTGGTGCATAAAAAAATATAACACTATAAAGAACATTGTTTTTAATAATAATTGTGTATGCACTAGAGAGGGAAAATGTGAAATAAGAAGTAAAGAAATAAAGTTATGAAAGAAAAAATGAGATGCAAATATGGAGGTAAGTAGTAGGATATCAAAGATAGTATTGAAAATAGTATAAAGTGGATGAGGCACACCATGTAATGAATATGGTGGTATTAAAGAGGGTTTAAGAGCATGGAGAGATGATAATATTGAGGGAGGATATATTTGAAGGGATTGAAGGTGATGAATTATATTATCATCTATATACATGGCTTGAGGGAGAGAAGGAGATGGTAGTGTTCAAGGGATCATTACAAATTGTAGAAGTTAAATGGTTATGAAGGGAATAAAAATGTATATCTGAAATATATTGAGGAAAATAAGAAGAAATGGGAGGAGGAAACATTTGCACCATATTTTTTGGATTCTTAAATTATTTGTTTCCTAGTTGTGTATGACAAGAGTGGGTTGAATGAAAGATAAAAGGTCTAAAATTATGTTGTAGAGTAGGTAGAGTGGGTAAAAAAATGAGAGAATAGATGAAGAGGGGAATTAAAGATGTAGAGTAAGTTTTTTCATTGGATGTAGTATAGGAGAGGGCGATCTGTGGTGGGTTAGGGAGGTTGGTAGGAGATTAGTGAGAGGTGGAGATGTACTATATTGATAACAAGATGAATGTAAATGTGAAAAGAAACTTTCATTTTTTATAAGGTGAAAGTCACATGTATTTTTATAGGGTTGCAAAATATATATTTTTATATCATGACTAAATGAAAGTGATATTAGAGGTAACCTAGGAACCCTAAGTAGAAGAGCATGCATTTTATCTTGATTGATTTTAAGATTTTTGGTTACATTACATATTCCTCATACATTGAATCTTTGTGTTGGGGTGGGGATAACCTAGGTTTTCTAATGAAGTAATCCATTATGAAATTATTATTTATACAAAAAGGTTTGAATGTTGATTCGGGAATAGCGGTTATGGAGTCTTTATGCTAAAAAATGACACATTGGTGTAATACACAAGGCATGGATTTGAACTCATCTATCCAAGGATTTTCAAGGAGAAGATATAAATTTCATGATACACATACCACATGTGCTAGGATCTATGCAGTCTTAGGGATACTTTTGAGAGACAAAATAATACTTCCTAGAGTCACTATATTCATAACATTATAATATTTTGAGGCTAAATCAATGGTTAGATATGTATCTTGATAGATACAATGTTGTAGATGTATTCTTTTATGACTATTGAAGGAGGATTTAGGGTCAATTAAAATACTTTCACAAGAATTACTATTAATAAAGGAACATGATAATGGTTATTAGGAATATATTTTTATGTCAATGTAATGATGCACATCTCAATGGTGGTTTTGAAACAAGAAGGCCATTTCTTAAAATAAGTTACATCAACTATACAAACCATATTGTTCAATTCTGATGCAGAGCAGGAAGGACTCAAAACAATAGTCTTAACACTTTCCAATCAAGGTTTCAAAGCAAACAAGGCACATGTGCTTCTTTGGTCATTTTTGGCAATGTGTTCCTCAAGCCTAACACATGGGAAAGCACCCTCTCATCACTCAACCTTTGAGGGAAGCATGGGGTAAGGGAAAACATGGTGTGTTCAAACTTGTTTCAACATTCTCCAAGGGTTCCCAAAAATATACAGCCCCAAACAAGTGATCAATGCAAAGATTTGTGCAAACTAGACATTGCTGCCCCTAGGTGTGACAAGGCAATTACTTCAAACAAAAGGCTTAACAATGAAGGATCATGCTTCTAAATTGAATCCTTAGAATTTATAGACCTTCAAAAACATGGAACAATGTTTATCAAACCCAAAATTTAAGAGACAATGCAGAGAATTTACCAAGCAACCATACAATAGGTTTTATGACTGTCCTAATAAGACTGTAAATAATTTTTTTTGTCAAAGAGATCTCCTTACCATGTGCACGAAATGATCCCAAAAATTGTAGGGATGTGATGATGTCAAGACGGAAATTTGCACCAATTTGTAGCATTTTCCCACAATGGAAACTCGAGTTATGGCATTATTTCAAAGGTTGGAAACCCTAGGCAGGGTTTGGGACTGTTTTCACCAAAATGACAATAACTTTTGTAAATCATAACAAAAATTGACCAAACTAATTTTAAATGAAAGGTATCTCATTCCTCCATATTCTCCAAGAAGTTTCCCATATGTACAATCAAGTACAGATCCATACAAAATGAAGAAACTAGTCTGTAATGTTAGAAATGCACAAAAAAATCAATGTTTTCATTCACCAAAACTTAAAAAACAATGTCTCCAACCCCTCATTCAAGTTTTGAGGGTGTTTTTATACATTTCCCATACAAACCAACTATTGGAAACCACCTTTTGATTAGCTTACTAACAAAACACCAATTTGACACTTTTTGCAAAAGTTGTTTGATAACTTTTACAAATTTTTAACTAATGACCCTATAACACTCCAAAATGGATCCACATGATCCCAAATGGTCATAAATGACCTTATTAGACTCCAGAACACTCAAAAAACCTAAAAACCAAAAATGAAAAAAAGGTATGCTTATGAGGCTCCTGATGCCCCTGCACCAAATTCATGGAATGAAAACTATAGGCTCTTATAGTAGTGTTTATGAGAAGAGAATTTGATTTTTTTTCTTATAGCATTATTTGAATTATGAAGAAATAGGTTCATGTATATTTATGAATTTTGACTGGAGAAGTATGGAAGGTATTATTTATCATTTAAACCTATAATCTTTATAAGGTTATCATCAATCAAGTCTTGCACTTTATGTTTGATATCCATGCATTTTTCATTGTCATGATTAGGAACCCTATAATACTTTTAAAAGTATTAGGATTGTAGTTTTTAGGTAAGGGAAGTGAAATGTTGATACTTGAAAGAGATTTTTTAGATATAACTTGGGTCATAATAGTTTGGTAGGAATATGCTAATCTTCTGATTTTTTTGAATGAATATGGTTTTAAGGAAATATTGGTAGAGGATGATAGGGAAGGGGAAGGAGAAGTGGTGATTTTCAGTGATGGAGAGGTTGTGGTGATCTTGTTGATTACATCCTTCTTGTTGTTATTATACTTGTATGATTTTGTAAATTTAGTTACTTGTATTATTTTGTAAATTTATTTATAGACAAATTATTTATTGAAGGTTTTATTTTGTCCATGTTTGTCTCAAAATACCTAAGGGTAGCATCAATGTATACAAAGAAATTGTGTTTTTGAAACATAATATTTTTTAGGATAGAGGGAGTGAGATTTTTCATGAATACTTTCTAAATTTCTATGTTTGGGAGGTTAAAGTGAAACTTTGCTAATATAGATTGAAAATGTATAACAACATTATTGAAATTTTCTTGTAGGCCTTGTTTATAATGCATGACGTTAGTAAAGCTTCCCTCAAGAGAAATATATATTTGGAAGTGGTTGATAAAATATTTTGGAATCTTATCAAATATGCTTATGGATCCATGAGGGATTGAATGAAACAACTCAAGTGCATGTTATTTGAGTGAGCATGTATATAGTTCATATAATATGAGATCATCATGCATGTAGTAGAAATAAAAGTAGTTTGATTTTATTATATGTGTTGTAGGATATATCTTTCCATTATAAATAGGAAGTTGGGATGCCTTGAATTAAAGTGGAAATGGATGTGTAAGAATATATCATAAAATAAGGGATTTTGATATTAAACCATTGTGATTTTTCTTGAGTTGGTATGTAAGGTGTTTAATTTTTGCTACACTTATTGAAGCTAATATAGGATATGGATCATGGAAGGGTTTAAGGTAGATGATAGAGGAGGAGGTTATGAAGGAGTATTTCAGGAAGCTTGATAAGATAAGTGATGAGATGGAAGTTGATAAGGTGAGGAATAAGATGAAATTTTATGGGGTGAAGTTAAGAACAAAAAAATGAAGAGTTATGATAGATATTAGGTTTTAAGGAGGGAGATATAGGAATGATGAGGCATATATGGTGTAGAGATAGAGGATAAGGGATAAAAAAATTATAGAGGTAGTTGATAAACTTAGTGTAAATAGTGTTATTATCACATCTAATTAGCTAATCACCTTTCTAAAATTGACCTATTCACACTCATAGCTTAAGTTTACTTAGTAATTTTAGGCTTTTCTTTCACTTCATAGCATTGAGACGTGTCCTCATCACTTGAGACACCTATTACATGTATATTTGACACTTGTTCACACACTTGTCAAGTGAGATCACAAGTGTTGCACATTTGGAGGGTTCGTAAGTTGTTCAGGCCTACCTTTCTACTTCATCCACCTGGCCTATATATGCAAGGTTCCTAATTGTATTTACACACTCTCATTTGCATATTGATAGAAATACTATTGTGCTCATATATTTTTTCATTTGTGGAAGGTTGTTTCATGCTCTTTGATCTTGGCATTCTCCAACATGGTATTAGAGCCATGAGAGCACATTCTTGTTTGCATCAAAGTGACTTCCACACATAGCCCTATTATTAAAGCATCATGGATCGAAAAAGACACTACCATTGCATTCAAAAGATTTGAGAAACAAAAAGAAAACCTTTTATTTCGTCAAATTCGATAACTTTCATTTTTTTTTGCAATTTTTAAATTTCCTGTACTTATTGTACAAATCCGTATGGCACCGTACAAATCCATACAGAGATAAAATTTGTAATATATATAATAGAGGGCCAAATTTCCCTCTTCCCATCTTTCCATTTTCCCACTTTGGGTAAAAATATTGTCTTTTGCAGGTTGATTTCCTCATCCCTATTGATTATTGGCCATTATCGACCTGGTGAAGACCCCTATCAATAATTATCAAGGTTCACAACTGTGGAATCAATAATTATTGGTGGCTCTTCCATTATAAAGGCTTGCATTGTTTGCATCATTGAGTATTGTTTTCCCACCAATATAAATTGTTCCACTAGAGGCAGTGCCTCCAGGCTTTCACTAGCACATAGCCTTCACATAGATCCTGGGCATTTTAATTGACAGCAGCACTAGTTATTTCTTTGGCACCTACAACTCACGCCTTTCACCTTGAATTCTGGCCATTGCAAGCCCTATCAACCTCCAATTTGATCTCCGCATCACTTGAATGGTAGGGAGTTTTACATTTAATACCTATTCACACCCCCTTGGCAGCACCCTATCCTCCAATAAAAAATAACAAGGTGTGCCAAAGTAACAAAAAAATCCTTACATTTTTAATGCCACTAATGTTGGGGTCCCTACGTGAAGATCTGGAATAGCATGAAAGAGACTCTATGTGCCATGCACGACCTGTATAATCCTACAAACCAAGGCGTTAAAACTTCTGCAATGGTGTGTAAATATTACAAGCTCTCAAAATTGGGTTCAAAATTGGTTATGCATGTGGGTTGATTCTTTGCACTGGCCTTGGAACAAACCTGTGAAGAGAGTTTTATCATCTTCCTCTCTGCTTTCATGTTCTTTGTTTTCTACAAATGATGTTTGACTGTCTCAAACTTCATTCGAAATAGCAGTTTTGATATTCGATCAACCAACTGGTCGATGCCCTCCACAGGTACATAAGGCTCCACACCATACCCAAAGAAACAGTCTTGAATCTCCTATCTCTTAAGGAGGCTTTAAACCTGTGATGGCTACATTATTTTTGAATATTTCTATGCATTGGGTGGTTGTTTGTAACAGGTGGGGCAAAGACCAAGTCAAATCTTCCATTCATAGTGCCACATCTTTTAAATTTGACTGCATGTATAACATCTTTTGTAAATAGTTATTTTTATTGTTTACATTATATGCAAATCATCACGGAATTCTCAAAGTGCTCGTAAGAGAGGGAGTGTTTTTCGATTTTTCATAACTTGTAAATGGAGAGTCAAAATTTCAAGTGTGAATAGTTGACGGGAATGGTTCCATCACCGATATTTTGGCATCAAGACAATTTAGATATTGTGTTGTTTAATATCATTATTTTGACCTTCGAAGTTAGAATTATAAGTGAAATTCAATGAAGCATAACTTTTACCCTGCTTATCAAAATTTGCAAACTTTTTTTGAAGCATACAAAATTTTGCAAGGAATTTATTTTTTCTTATCTTTTTCAGATTTGGATAGCCCATTTTATAAAAATCACAGTGCATTATAAACAATTGATTTGGCATATGATCTTTGCAACCTTTAAAAATTCTCTTGCATATTGTTCTCGGGGGCCTATATTTTAACACTAGTCATTTTGGGGGTCACATAGACCACCTCTCTTTTTTATCCTATTGGGGGAACATTTATTGTACCTATGTGATAGAAGTAGTCCTTGGGAGGTCATCATGAATCCTTCTTCTATCTTCTTCACTTGTACATTCTATTTCATTGGATCATTTCTCTTTTGGAGAGGGGTTTTTATTTTCCACTAGTTTTTTCTCCTTTACTCCACTTTATGAGAAACTTGTACATGAATACCTAACATGGCCTAGTAGCTAGGACTCATCATCTTGCATAAATTACTCCCTAATTTGCACTTAAAGGGGGTTGTTAGTGTAAAGATGTCATTATCACACCTAGTTAGCCAATCACTTTTTTAGGATTGACCTATTCACACTTATAGCTTATGTTTACTTAGGAATTTTATGCTTTTTTCTCACTTTATTTCATTGATACATGTGTCCTCATCACTTGAGACACCTATTGAATGTATATTTGACACTTGATCACATACTTGTCAAGTGAGCTCACAAGTGTTGCATATTTAAAGGGTTAGTTAGTTGTTCAGTCCTACCTTCCTACCTCATCCACCTTACCTATATATGTAAGGTTCCTTATTGTATTTACACACTCTCATTTGTATATTGATAGACATACTATTTTTCTCATATTTTTTTCACTTGTGGAAGGTTGTTTCATGCTATGTGATCTTGGCATTCTCCAACAGATATGGATGTAGTAGTGATCATGAGAACATGCACATATGAAAGGTATGTGTAGGGTGGGATGTAGGTATAAGGATATTAACTAACATAGAGATATAAGGGATGGATGGGAATTTTTTCAGGATATTCAATTTGAGAAGAGCTTAGATGGTGGTATAAGGAGTAGTAGATATGATAAAATCAATGAACAATGTAGTGACAACAACAAAAGTTACATGTCATAGTTTTGAGAGATGAAAAAATGTTGGATGAGGGGGCATGGCCAAGCATAACATGCCCAATATTTTATAACATCTCTAACCCAATGAGATTAGTTATGATAATTTTATCAAAGGAATCAATCAAATCAAATGGGATTGGAGTAACATCTAAGTTAATGGTATCCTTGAATTGTTGTAGTTGAGAGACAATTTACATTTTATTTTGAATGTCAAGTTGATCGTCTTGGTCAAATTTTTATACACCAGGGAAGAAAGGAACCATACCTTGAATAGAAGCATGATGATGTTGAGATAATACTTGATTATTCCTCTCATCCTCTATCCAAAGCCTTCATACCTTCACCCTATAATCCTTCCATCTCCCAATCTGTATCTTCCTCTCTTCTATCTTTCCATCACTCCTATCACCTCATCATCCCATCCCATAACCTTTTGTAATTAGTATCTAGTTATGTGCTACCCCCCATATAATCCAATACTAGCTATCCTATCATTGTATCACTCCCATGTAACCCAAATTCTCCTTGCAATCCAAAACTATAAGAAAATTCTAATCCATGCAATCTAGATATGCAATCTATACAAATCATCCAAATACAACCATTGGTTTGTTCCTAGCCTTGCTACAAGCCTTAATCCAACTCAAATCATTATTATTGGGATGCATCCTTCCCAATCCTTGTGTTGTTTTAGTATATATCATTCCCGCATCAATAATAACCTTCATCCATCTTCAATCAATCTTGGCTTTTCAACTTGATTAGGGCAACAACAAGTTTTTATTTGAATCATTTTCTGCATAATTTCTTACTTGTTTATGCACATTATCATTTTTCTCAACCATATATATTTTTCATTGTAACTTAATTGCCACATCAGTATCATGGTCTTTCATATCATGGTGCTATACAACAAATGATTTATTACGACTTATATTTTTCTATGCATGGGACACATTGTCACCCTAGATCCTTATACCTTGGTGCATAACATATAATTCTATATCAAATAAAGAATGCTTAATCTAATGCAACATAATAACATATTTCATCCATCACTCTTCTTCCTTCCTTTCTATCTTCATCCTCTCATCTCCCCTTCTATCTATAATCTTGCATCTTCTTCCCTTCTCTACCTTGCATCCTCTCATCCATTTCGAGATCATACCTAAATTCTCCTAAACCCACCTATTTTCTCAAGGGGCATCCTCATCCTAATCCTAACTCTCATAATCATCACTCTTAGTGTCTCCTCCTTTGAATGATTGAGGCATCTTCCCTAATCTAACCATTTTGTTCCAAGCACATATATTTTAATCTTCTTTGAAATGATGGTACTTCATAACACCATCTCAAAGAGGGAAAAAATGTAAACACCTAAAATTAACCATCATCATTATCTGATGATTTCCTCTATAAGTGATTGAATATAACCCTAATTATTCAATTAATTATCCAACTTTAATTTACTTATTAATTAAATAATATTTTATTATTTTATCAATAAATTTACTATTCATCACTCTTCCCTCACACCTATTTCTAGCTTAAATCACTCAATCATATATCTTCTATAGTCCACCTTAATTAAATAAATCCAATTATTTACTTACCTATCCACATCCTTTTCCCAAAAATAAATAAATATTTTATTTATTTATTTATTTTTCTACACTTTTAATTAAGTAGGCTTAACTCACTTAATCTCCTAATCACCCACTTTCACATCCCTAACCTTCGTCAAGTCCTCCCAAATCCCCCACATCCTTTAATGTATACAAAGGTATGGGTCTTTTGTCTACAAGACATGACATAGCCTTAGTACCATGTCACATGGGTCAATTCCTTGCCAACCCCTCAAATATAATTTTAAATTCCCTCAAGGGTACTCCAAAGTACCCTTACCATCTCATCCCTCCACTTCCTTTAAGGAGAATATCCACTATTGATTCTCCCCTTAATCCCTCTCCCTCCATCTTCTCCAATTACATGAGGAGACTTGTCCTCCTCTCATCTCCCCATGGTTCTCAATCAATATGAGTAATTAATCTTTCAATTGCATCTTAGCCATCCATTCCTTAGGCAAAAATTGTATAAATTGGCCTCAACTCAAGTCATTTTCAACAATCACCTCTTATGCAACCTAATGGTGTTGGCAAGAGTACTCACATCCTATCATCCATGAGCTTAAACACCTCTCCTTGGTGCAACAAAGGTTGGTTTTGATAAGATATTTTATATTTTTATTAAAACCTTTATGCTTAAGTTGAGTGTTGCATTTGTTTTGAGTAGAATAGGTTAATGTAGTTTTAGTTTGTTCTAGTATGCTTAAAATTTCATGTACACATATACTTTTAAAAAAATCAAGAAAGATTAACAAATTGGATAAATTAGAGGAATGACATAAAAAATAGAACAAATCAATACATTCACACGATGATTATTAAACATAGTATAATGTTAAAACATTGAAGAAAGATTAACAAATTGCATAAATCAAAGGAATGACATAAAAAATAGAACAAATTAATACATTCACATGACGACTATCAAACATAATCAAATGTTCAAAAAATGAAGAAAGATTAACAAATTAGATAATTTAGAGGAATACCATAAAAATAGAACAAATCGATATGTTTGAACATAATGACTAAGAGTATAATGTTCAAAAATTGAAGAAAGATTAACTAAAAGATTTTTCAATGCATAAAGAGCATTTATAGTATGATCTAGAACATAATACTATGTTTTAAGATGTAGATTGAATGATGCACCCACTATGGAAATGAAAGGAAAGGTATTTTGTAGTCCAAGATGCAACCTAGCTTAAAGGTAGTGTATAGCATATGAGACAACCTCCAACTCTCACAATGTAAATGACATCTAACCTTCGGCTCTCACAATGTAAACATAACACTATGTTTTAAGATGCAGATAGAAGGATACACCGATTATGGAAATGAATGGAAAGGTTCTTTTGTAGTCCATGGTGCAACCTAGCTTATAGGTAGCATATAACATACAAGACAACTTCTGATTCTCATAATGTAAATGACATCTAACCTTCAACTCTCACAATGTAAACATAACACTATGTTTTAAGATGTGGATAGAAGGATGCACCCACTATGGAAATGAATGAAAAAGGTTAGTTTGTAGTCCATGATGCAACCTAGGTTATAGGTGTTAGAAACCAAGATCAGATTTGCAAACCGAAAAGACCTTCCATAGAAGAGAAAATTAGAAAAAGCAGAGATTTGCAAAAGATGTGCAAATTGATATATTCGAAGTACAAAATATTACAAGAGATAATTTGCTTTATAAAAGAAAATATGCATAATCCTAATCTTATCTTGAGCGACAAGATAGATCGATAAGATAAGGATAAAACCTATAACTTAGGAATTAAATAAAGCCTAAGTAAACTTATGCAAAGTGTAATTAATAATTAATTACACCAACATGCCCCCATAAGTGCAACTTAGGGAGAAGCAGATTATTATGCAAATATGAGTCTCGGCAACAAGGCCTGATCAAGTACTCATGTACAAATGCAAAGAGAGAGAAAACCCAGTGGGAAAACCCCCCCTCAGAGAGATGAACTGTTGCGAAGAAGCATTGGAAGAACTCTGATGAAGTAACATTGGAACCCCAAATCCGACAAGCAAGGAAAGATACTTCTGTTTGCAAAATACCATATCAGAATCACAAATACAACAACAGACCCGATGCCAAGGAACACTGGAAACTCACATATTGGATCAACCCTGGAATCTGTAAGCAACAGTAGATGAAAGGATGAATAGAGCCCATAATGATGACAAATCTGGAAGTTGTGTCTCTTGAAGCCAATGCCAAACTAAAACTAAAACTGCCCATAGGACGAGTACCATCAAGATTCTAGAACATTAACCATAAAAGTATGGCCTTCAAATGAGAAAGATCTAAACCAATGCGGATCAAGAACCATAAAATCCCAACTGAAGTGTGAACCGAAACAAACGAACGATGTGTCCAGCTAAACAAGAAGGAAGCTAAAAGGAGACAACATGAAACCAAAAAAACTCATGCAAGTTGTCACCAATACATATAATGGATGCAAGAACCCCCTTTAATGGAACTTTATATTAGTTTGTTATTACAATACCTAATGATTGCAGAAGGAGATAATGCAAAACTACAAAAACATAAGTAAAAATGCAAACCTAGAGCATGAAACAAAGATGAATGCATGCATAAAATAAGTTACAAATTTTCTATAAATGACCTTATATTTGCATAGAGGTTGAAACCAGCTTTCCAACACCGCAAAAATCGTGAAAAATGGATAAGCGAGTCAAAATATATGCGTCTCGGAGTGAAAATGACAACATCTAACGTCTGAGGCTGAAAAAGGCATCAAAAAAGCAAAACCAGAAAATAACACCAGCACCATTGAATAGAGCGTCGAAACAGCTTTCCAACGATATCTCGTTTATAAAAAAAGGACATCATATGTGAAAGTTATGCTCGTTTATGTGAAACTGCTCCAGAAATGTTCGATTTGGCCATGTGAAGCCCTTAGAGGCTAAAAAAATAAGGCCCCTGGTCGCCTGGGCGGACCAGGGGCTGAACTGTAGGGTCTTAGGTTGAAGCTCCTGGTCACCCACGTTACCATCGCAGGAGCTGGTTGGCACATAAGGGGGTTGGGCGGAGCCCCAGAGTCCTCCAAAAGACCGCCGGCTGAGGTTTAAGCCCGCAGGGGCTGCAGCTGGGCGCTCGATTGCCCATGGGACCACCCAGGGAGCTCGCAGGGGCTGATTGCGTAGGAGCAGCGCTCGGCTGGTGGCAGGCAGAAGACCACCAGTGGCGGTTTGGTGGGAGTGGTGACCGCCGGTGGTGAGGTGGCCTCCGGGTGGCGGATGGGTGGCCGCCTGGCGGTGAACCAAATAAAACGGGCGGCGCAACTTTTGAACCCAAAATTTGATTTTTTTAATATATTTTTTTTTGATTTCAGTGCCTCGAAGACTGTGCTTGGGGGTCGTACAACCCTTGGACAAAAAAAATTGCCTCTCCGGACGACTGTGTCCAAATCAGATGAATTTTATATGGAAATAGGGGTTTTTGGGCGCTGCAAATCCAACAACGAGGTCCGTTTGGGCCCAAAGTGCTCCAAAAATCAGGCTACCCCCAGATCTATTAGAAAAATCAGTAAGCTAGAAACCCTCGCAGATCTGGAAAACAGTGACGAAAATAAATGAAATAAAAGTCATTTCTAACTTTTTCCAGCGCTCTGAATCCAATGGAAAACCACTGATTTGATCCAAGATGTTGCATAAATGTGCTCAAGGAATAAAACCCTCGAGGGACCTCAAACGAGCTCTACAATGTGTTCCTCCAAAAAAGCTGAGAAGGGGCTGCAAATCGAGGCTCTGATACCATGTTAGAAACCAATATCAGATTTGCAAACTGAAAAGACCTTCCACAGAAGAGAAAATCAGAAAAAGCAGAGATTTGCAAAAGATGTGCAAATTGATATATTCGAAGTACAAAATATTACAAGAGATAATTTTATTTATAAAAGCAAAGATGCATATACCTAATCTTATCTTGAGCAACAAGATAGCTCGATAAGATAAGGATAAAACCTATAACTTAGGAATTAAATAAAGCCTAAGTAAACTTATGCAAAGTGTAATTAATAATTAATTAAACCAAAATAGGTAGTGTATAACATACAAGACAACTTTTGATTCTCACAATGTAAATGACATCTAACCTTCAACTCTCACAATGTAAACATAACACTAGGTTTGAGATGTGGATAAAAATATCACACATTCCATTTACATTTAGATTAAAATATGACAAGTGAAGTAACATAGGCATGTAAAAAAAATGAAGCAATGAGAAACTTATATATTCATGTCATTTTTCATAACCTTGGTCAATAATTTTTTTTTAAAAATAACATAGCTATAATTTATACATAATTATGTCACTTGAAAATGTTAATTTATATTTATATTTTTATCATCATATGTGGCTTATGTAGATTTTATGGTATAAAGCAAGTAAATTCATCCTTGTCAATCTAGCACATATATCTTCCTCAAATACAAGCTCAACAAGTGCCACGTAGTGGCCAGTACTTGCTTTTGTAGTATTGTAGTTAGAGGTTTGTAGTCAAATAAAATATACGTAAATTTAGTGAAGGTGAATAAAAGTATATATATTGTTAATTATTGTATTTTAATTTGACTTTTGTTTTTTTTTGTTTTGTTTGTTTAGTAGTGATGGTTGTTTTTATTTGTTTTGGTTATGTAATGTAAATATCTTATTTAATGTTAAATATTTAAAATAAAAATAAACTAGTATATATGTTATTTTTTTTAATAAAATAAAGTAGAATAAATTTTAATTGTATAAATTAAACATGAATGTAGAATACATTTGAATCTTTATATATAATTTATATTATTATATAATATATTATAGTATTGCAACTCCTTCGACAAATGTTTATAAATATGATTGTGCAGTTGGAGTAAGCTTCCAAACATGAACGTTGCTCGGTATGACTTTGGTTGTGCTGAGGTTAATGGTCTAGTTTATGTCGTTGGTGGTGAAACTCTCTCTAGTGTTGAGGTGTTTAATCCAGAAGAAAATCAGTGGACATTGACTAAGAGTTTAAGGCGTCCCAGGTGGGGTTGCTTTGCTTGTAGCCTTGAAGGAAGGCTATATGTCATGGGTGGCCGATCGAGCTTAATGATTGGATATTCAAGGTGCATTGATATCTACAACCCTGCAAATCATAGATGGGATGAAATGAAAAATGGATGTGCTATGGTTATTGCCAATGCTATTTTTGACAATAGACTCTTCTATATAGAGTGCAAAAATGATAGGAAGCTGGCAATTTTCAACGCCCCAGACAACTCATGGGAAAGGATCCCTATGCCACTTGTGGGAAGCATGAGTGTAAACTTTTGTTTTGGTAGGGGGGGTGGAATCTGTTGCTCTTTTCCACCAAAAATGACCCCTATTATAAGAAAGGTCTTTATGAGTTCATGATGCAACCTAGCTTATAGGCAATGTAAAGAATATGAGACTGCCCCATACTCTCACAATGTAGATGGCATCTAATTATGTTTCAATACAAGATACAAACATTTTTTTTTTGATATGTAAGATTATTTTATTAATTTAAAGAGGAAAGCATACAATCGTCTACTACGCAGGAGATATCAGTCGCTCAACCAAAACCCAAAGACTACCAGACTACATCATACCAGTACAGATAAAACGATCATGGCAATATAGATAGCAAAATTGACAGTGCCACTGTCAAACCCAAAAAAATCCCAGACTCAAACTAACCACCACTAGACCATAGCAATTATTGACTAAAAATAGAAACCAACCAAATTATAGAAACCCATTAAGTTTCGCAAAGGAATTGAAGTCCTTGACCCATTCGAAGCCTCTGACCACTATTAACCCAAGCAATTTCTTGAGATATTCCACTGCAACAACAACAATCATATTTTGACGCATGAGAGTTGCCCCGCTTAGGTCCAAGAGGAAAGGATAAAACTTAACGGCCTCATCGGTCTTTCGCAAGAGCTCCAAATCAACTGGACTCGAGATCCCAGTGCCTAAAATTGCCACCTTCAAAACCTCCTCCACACCACCTACCAAATCCTTCCTGAACAACCACACCAACAACTCTTTCGCCTCCATCTTAGGAACTTGGTCAAAAACCGCGAAGAAGCATGCACATTGTCTCTCCCATACTCCTTACATTCGAGGTGACTAGAGCCCATAATCATTTTAACTGCCACAACTGTGAGAGGATCAATGTTGAGCAAAATTCACTTCAACCTCTAGTTCGTTATCTCACGAAACATAGCTTGCCTTGATGTCGCAAACAGAGAAATTGGAGTGTCTGCTCCAAACCATGACAAACCCTCCACCGAAACTGCTATGATAAACTTCGAGTGCCCAACCATTGGTATCCACAGACAACTTCAAAAGCCGAGCAAAGGCTGCCAACTGGCTCACCACCACTAACTAAGCATCAACACCAAAAAACTTTACTATGTTGCACAAACCGTCACCTCCACTCATTAATAAAGCCCTCAAATGCCAAGCAACTATATCATCACACAAATGAGAAATTATTTGTAGGCAAGGCAAGTTGTCCTTGTGCTAGTGATTCTATCTTGCTAACCTTGCTTCGTATGCATGACCTTCATTAAAAAAAGAGCTCAAACTGTTCGCCATCAATACTAGTACTCACCTTGAATGATGTCACCCGCCTAACACTCAGCATCCACCTCAACACTAATTACCCCTACATGGATGCCACGCACCCCAAACCGCCAATAGCCCTCTGCCAAATTGGAGGGCCGCCCCCCCAACCGCCCACACAAGATACAAACTTATTACTGTCATTCAAAAACACATTTTTTTTAATACACCCACTATGGAAATGAAGGGAAAGGTTATTTTGTAGTCCATGATGCAACCTAGCTTATAGGTAACATATATCATACAAGACAACCTTCGACTCTTATAATGTAAACGACATCTAACCTTTGACTCTCACAATGTAAACATAACACTATGTTTTAAGATGTGAATAGAAGCTTAGCTTATAGGCAATGTAAAGAATATGAGACTACCTCATACTCTCACGCTGCAGACGACATCTAATTATGTTTCAATACAAGATACAAACTTATTTCCTCTCATTCAAAAACACAATTTTTTTGAATACACCCACTATGAAAATGAAGAGAAAGGTTCTTTTGCAGTCCATGATGCAACATAGCTTATAGACAATGTATAGCATACAAGACAACCTCCGACTCTCACAATGTAGACGACATCTAACCTTCAACTTTCACAATATAAACATAACACTATGTTTTGAAATGTAGATGGAAAGATACACCCATTATAAAAATGAAAAGAAAAATCCTTTTATGATCATACCCAACCAACATATAACATATTTTCTTATTCCATAGTACTTTTCCCATTTAGGAAACTTATTTTACCCTCCATTATTTCCTCCAAAACATTACTTTTTAAACCTAAATTTTATATTTGACAACTAAATAGGTAGCCTACCCCTCCTACTTGCCCAATGAACACCATAAACTATACCCACTGCCAGCTCACCTTGACCAACAACCCGAGTTGGGTAAGTGTGGTGGCGGACCCCACTTCTCATAACTTCCCCACCAGACCAAAATGCTCTCATCAATCATCTGGAACACCATGAAAATCCGAGAAGGGAAAGAAAGCGATGGATCCTAGAAAGCGTGTGCCCCCCCCCCACTTCCATGAATCAGCATCCATACCCATTCACAAACACCATACATGCCATGCCATGACATGGCGATGGGACAGATGTACAATTGCTTATATTCGACGGGAGTAAAAAGTGGAATTTTAAGTGGCGGAGGTGGTGCACGGCACTCTGCCGCTCATTTTTTCCCTCTGTCGGCCGTTTGCGCAACTTTTAAGAATTCCCACTTCCACTTACTTTTTCTTTTTCCCTTCCTTATCTTCTCATTTTTCCAGAACTTTGTCTCTCCCTTTTTCACACAAGGATTTTCTGTATAATATCTCCACTCACCCAATGGATGTACACCCATTTCACAGAAAATTGGACTGTTTTTAATGTTTTTCTAATTGAATCTGTCGCTGCCGTCTGATTTTGGTCGCCGCAGGATCAACAGTTGTACAAGTGCCCCAGTCATTATTACTGTCGCCTAAAGTAATAAGAGAGTTCTCTTCTAAATTTTTTTAGGAGATATATTTAAGAAATAAGTGTACTATCGGGGAGAGGGGTCCATAGTGGGGCGAAGATCAATAGTGGGGATAGAAGTAGATCAGTGTGGGTCCCACTGTGGAGCGACTTAATATAGTGATTGATATTTGTTTTGAAGTAAAATTTGTTTATTGTATCATGGTTAATATCTTTTGTGTCGTGTTCATTTTATATTTGATTTTTGATTTAGTGGTTTATTTTGGACAAGTGGCATCTTAGTATGAATATGACAAGGTATAGAAGTCAAATAACACACAATAAGCTTAAACAATTATAAAGATAGATATTAGCCCTTTTCTATGCCCACCTTGACAAAGTAAAACTAAACTTGACAAAGTTGTAATGTCTCAACCTTTTGTCTATACCCACTAATGGACAAACAATTTTTTCATGAAATAGATGTGACATCAACTTGTCACATTGGACACTTATGCACAAAGGGTGTTGTAACAAGACACAGTGACTCTCAAGGTGTGCAACATTGTTGCACTAAGCATAGTGGCATAAGAAAAAGATTTACTCAAACACACGTCCAATCGTAAATCAAAGTTGTACTTTACACCCCCTTGAATTCTCGCATTGTGCTTATCTATTCAATATTCCAAGGTTCAAAAAAAGTTTTGCTCAACTAACAAATTTTGGTAGAGTGTGAAGTTTCAATACAACGTTGCAACTCTTGCTCCCCTCCTCCTTTCTTACAAAACTTTGAACCCCTCATGCAACGTTGCAACTCTTGTTCCCCTCCTTTCTTACAAAACTTTGAACCCCTCATGCAACTTTGCAACTCTTGAATCATCATGATGATCCTACTAGATCCTTATCGTTTCTAGGTATCCTCCTTAGCCTACAAGACACCCTAATCAAGATCATGCATCACACCTTGAACATATTGTCACAAAACGTAAACATGGAACACATTATGGGTGCATGAGAGATTAGGGGTCAAGGCAAGTCAATATGCAGCATGACAAATCATATCTAGGATTTCAAATGGCCACAAAGTGTGGTGCAAGATTATAATCTTTTCCATAATGGATCAAAGTCTTGTGCGAGCATACACTAAAAAACACATGAGCACCAACTAAGAAGTTTTAGTTTAATATCTTGGCATTAACATACTTCTATTGTTTATCTTGCATAGTTAACAACTTCTCTCTAATGTAAACCACGTATTGGTCCATATCCTAAAGCATCTCAAGACCAAGGGAAAATCAATCTTCAATCCTATCCCAACTCAATGGAGTTTGACAAGGATGGCCATACAAAGCCTAAAAAAATGCCATTTCAAGGGCTCTATGGTATTTATTGTCACAAGAAAACTCTACAAGGTACAAATAGTCCTCTAACTTAGACTACTAGTCTATAGCATATATGTGAAGCATATCCACAAGCACTTGATTCACCCTCTCAATTTAAATATCTATCTTTGGGTAAGAGGTTGAGTTAAATTTGAGATGAGTGCCCAATGCGTGTTGTAATAAAGTCTGCAACAAAGATGTGAGCACACAATCATGATATGAGATGATCTTGCAAGGAACTCTATGTAGGTGAATAACATCCTCCATGAAGACACGTGTCACTAATGTAGCACTAAAGGATGTCTTTATAGGACAAAAGTGGGGAACCTTGGTCACTTTGTAACTCTTCCAAAGTATATGCCAACCTTTTATTTTCACAACCTTTGTTTCTTATGGAACTTTGAACCCCAAGTGTAACTTTGCAACAATTGCAAGTTGCATACTAACTTCTATTTTCTACAACCTTTGTTCCTTGTAGAAATTTGGACCCCATGTGTAACTTTGCAACAAAAATAATTCCCATCCAACCTTTAATTCCTACAACCTTTAGTCCTTGTGAAACTTTGAACCCCACATACAACTTTGCAACACTTGCAATTTATAGCACAAGTTTCACTTTTTAACAACTAGCACTGGAAAACCCTATATAACTTCAAAGTTTCCATGCCACTTTGCAACTATCACAACTTGCATCCCAAGTTCCATTTTTTGAAAACTAGCCAAGGCAAACATTTCACACTTCCTTGCATACATGCACCCTTACTCCATAATTTTGTTGTTTAGCCATACATATGAATCATTGACACTTGGCTCTTCCCTACAAATACATATTATGTGCCGAGTTCTAATCCCACTAGTTTCACCTTGTAGATTCACTAGCTTTCAATGCAATTTGGGAACTCCAACTATAATTCTAGGAGTTGATGAAATGGGCATAGTTTTTTTTAATCATATGTGTGCTATTAAAAAATGGTTTGGGCCAAGTATTTGAGCATGTACAAGCTCTTCATTGGCCAAATGAGTAGTCCCAAAGAACTCACTATCTATACAAATAGATTGACTACTTTAGCATACAAGCATGGATCTAGAAACAATTGCTCATAAAAGTTACATTTCCACCTCAAATTGCAATATTCATTCCATTAAACATTATATATACACCACATCTATACTAATTACATATTCATTCACATAAGAGATATAAAATATTCTTTCTAATCATGCTTCCATGGCTTAATCAAACATAAAAAATTCACTACAAAATGTCTACATTCAACTCCAAAACCAAGCAATATCAAAATAAATTATGGAGATCATGCCACTTATGTAGATAGATTACAATCCAATAAATAAATGTCTTTAATCATAATCACATATTTACTTAAAAGGATTCCAACATCCCAAATTATGCATTTTCATCAAAAGATACAAAGTAACATTTTGATACATCTGAAAGGTTAAGAAATCCTTGCACGCTCTCCAAGATTCTCCAAGAATTTGTTGGCCTAGTGGTTATTCAACACTATCCAACCATGTGGAACCCTTAAGCCCACCCCTCTATACTAGGAGGCAACTAACTAGATATTCATTCAATACAAACACCAAACATAACAAGTACAACACATGACTATATAAATCAAAGTAAAACAATAGTAATATGCATCATGCAAGGATTATAATAGATAATATTGAGAAAGGGCACAAATATCAATGCATAAAAATTTGGAACCACAAGCAATCATCAAGTCACAATCTATTGCATAAAAGAAGGAAGAGAGTATTGTTTCATAATGAGTTTATCAAAACCATTGTGGGGTTGGGGAGTATGTCTCCATCTAGTAGGGATCCTAATCTCAAGAATTATAATGTCCTTCATATTCATTAAATGTATCCACATGTGTATATGAAAGTGAACTTATGGGTTAATCTTATTAATGTTTAAAATGTGAAACCTCATTTATTTTACTTATTATTATTTATTTACCACTCTCCACATCATTATTTTATTACAAATGGATGGGCATGAGATTCCACTCCATATAGACCTAGAGTCCTCACATCCTACGATCATATAGACAAAAAGATCGATATGGTCATGACATGAAAAAGTAGGTCCAATCATAGCACATCTATGTCCACATGATTTTCCCATTCTATTTTCCATGAGAGAATATTAGTCATGCAAAATACAACTTACAAACAAGTTTACAATTCAAAAATTCATTTTTGATAAGCACACAAATTTTTAAAATTTTAGATTCAATGGAGAAATTTTCAAAACCCACCAAATTTCAAAAAAATATTTTTTTTGAATTTCTAGGTCCCTCTTGAAGCCGAGGGAATATAAAACAAGATTTTCAATACACATAAAATTTTGAAAATCAAATTCACCATAATTCTAACATGATTTTTAAAAAAATTTCTAACTTGAGATTGTTAAATTATTCAACACATAATTTGACAATCTCCATACTTGAACAATCCTATAAAAAGGATTGTCATATGCATGCACATAAGTTGTGCATGACCAAAGAATACAAATTAAATCACAAAGCATGAAAAACTAAGAGAAACTTACCTCCAATTCAAGCCAATATAAATGAATTTGGTTTTCTTGATGAAGTTCTACCACAAAATAGCAATCAACAACAATCCTTCTCTTTCAATCATCAAATCTAAGGACAATCCAAAACCCAAAACTTTCTAAATAAATTTCTAAGCTTTAAGCAAGAGGAGAATAAAACCCAACCAAACCTCAAGTACCAATAAAATAACTCCCTTTTCTCTTTTATGCAAAATCCCTTTCCCTATTTCACACTCAAAACCACTTTTAAACAAGACTCATCTAGTTCCATCAAAATCTTTTTATTTACATGTGTAATATTTTTTTAACATTAAATGCTTATTTTAATCCTTTTCATTATGCATGTATGTTTGTATGTATACACACACACACACATACATACATATGTATATATGTATGTGTGTGTGTGTGTGTGTGTGTGTGTGTGTGTGTGTGTGTGTATGTGTATGTGTGTGTAAGCATCGATAATATATTCACATAAATATATACCAATTTTTGAAATAACATAGATTTCATTTCACTCTTGTAGTTCTCATCACATTACTAGGCATTAGAAAAATACAAGATTTACTCAATACTAACATAAACTCATTTCACAACTAATGCCTCTAAGAATGGAGCTTTCTTCAGGTGGTTTTGTATTTTTCAAAATCCTGGGAAGGCGGGAAATGTTGGCTCCCTTCTTGGTGGTAATGATGGTAGGTGTGATGATGGAAATGATGTTGGTGCGGATTTTTCAACCTTTAGTAGGGCTGTTGGTAATGGTGGTGGGTCCTCTTTAGTCTCTAGCATTCCAGACTCTTCGGTTTCTGTGGCTGGTGTTGGTTCTATGCCTAATAGATGCTATCTTTGTGAGGAGGATGCAGAGGACTCCTACCATTTGTTCATTGGGTGCAAATATGCTCAAGAGGTGTGGGGGATTATGCTAGATTACTGGAAGTTGGAGTGGGTCTTCCCTTATTCAGTTATGGAGCTTTGGAGCCAGTGGCAGGCTCCTTCTTCCAATCCCTCTATGTGCATTCTTTGGTCCCTTATCCTTCCTCATATTGCATGGGGTTTATGGAAGGAGAGGAATAATTTTTTTAGGAATGTTGCACTTCCCTCGATCATATTGTTTTTTAAGATCTCTGCGGCCATTAAGGATAACTTCATGTTGGTTGTAGCTAATTCTAACTTTCCTAGTCGTGTGGTTGTGTCAGATTATGATTTGAGGGTGGTCGATCTGTGGAAGCTTAACTTTGATATTGCCCAGCCTTTGAAAAAAGTCAATTTTGCTCAAGATGGGGTGACATGGTATTCTCCTCCTCTTGGGTGGTATAAAGTTACTTTTGATGGTTCTGCTAAAGGTAATCCAGGACCTTCTGGCTGTGGGGGAGTGTTAATATATCATAATGGTAGTCTAGTTCCGATAGTGGCACTCCCTCTGGGGATCCAGACAAACCACTATACTGAAGTTGTTGCAGCCTATCATAGTTTAAAATTGGCAAGGGTGAAGGGGGTATCAAAAATTTGGGTGGAAGGGGACTCATTGAATATTATCAATTTCCTTAGGAGACTCACGTCTCCCTCTTGGTCCATAGAAAGACTTATCAATGACGCTCTCTCTTTGTTGAATAATTTTGATGAAGTCTACATTCCCCATATTTTTTCGTGAGGCTAATGGTGTTGTGGACCTTTTGGAAAACGTTGGTGTGTCCTCAGCTAGGTCTTGGGATATTAATGACCATTTTCCTATTGATCTTATTACACTCCTTAATAATGATAGTCCCTAATTCAATGAAGGGGGGCAAAATTCTAGTAATCTTAAGGGATGGTGGTTTAATGATAACTTTCTGATGTTGATTAGACATTTGATTGCCGACATTCTTATTGGAAATTGTGGGAGGATGAGTTGTAATCTCATGAGGGATTTGGCCTTGATTTCTCTCTGTACCTCAAAAGTCATGATCACACACTTTTTGGGTGTTATTTCCTCTTTGGCAGTTTTGATTATCTCCATTTTTTTTTGTGTGGTTTCATTTATGAGAATTGATCTTGACGCTTTTGGAGATGGGAGGAGATAGGTGTAGAACAGATCCCTTTTCATGTGTTGAAACCAAAGCTGATGGTGATGTTTGGAAGATATTGAAAAAAGGTGGGGTCACTCCTTTTATGGAGAAATTACATGGGTTTGATCCCAAGACCTCATAGGAGTTTGTGGAGGCTTGGCACAACCGTGTTCTTAGTATGTTTGGAATCGACATCACTGTGAATGATGAGTTCATAGTGGAAGTTACAGGGTTGTTGACTTAGGGGAGAAATTTTTTCAAAGAAAAAGCTATGCCTAGGGTGGCAAGAATGAACTTCCCGAGGGATAAAGAGAAGGCTAAAATTGTTAAGCTCTAGTGTGGTGGCTTTGATTGAACCTCAATTAAACCAATCTAGGGAGATGTGGCTATCGCTATTATGCAGTACTTTAATCTAGACGGGAGATATTCGACAATTTATGGGCACCATCTCATGCTACTAAACCATTTTCATCATGGTAAGTTGGTCTCCTTCCCGTTTTATCTTCTTTCATCTTTGAAGAATAAGATTATGGATTATAGAAAGAATCCCAACAATCCCTTTTTACACAAGGGGTTGATGCTTTTAATTGTGTAGCACATCAAAGAAAGGTATGTAATTGCAATCCCTATTCCTAGTAGATCCTACAAGGCCAAGAAGAAGGATAAGTTGATGGGGAAGTCTTAGTTGGAAGAGGAGGAAGGAGGTGATGAGACAAAATCTAGGGATGACTCCCTGGCCTGGTCTGATGGCTATTAGACGGATTTGGACTTTGATAATCCTTTAGTTGGGGTTAGGAAAAGTTTGGTCCCTTCTGGGTTGGGTAGTAAGAGCTCCGTGAAGAATGTTGAGCCCTCTTCCTCGTGTGTGAAGTGTAAACTAGGTGCTTTTGAAGAGGCTGATATGGAGGGGAAAGACAGTGGTAGGAAGGTTCTGAAATGGGGGCCAATGAGTGTTGTTGCTTCCCAAGCTATGGAGGAGCATTCTCATGAGGGTTTTGGGGTTTCTAAGGTGTGTGGGGTGGCGAAAAACTCAATTGATGATAAAATTATGAATTGTGGGGGGATAGGAGGGTCCTAGCTAAAGGGGAGGCAAATATGGAAAATTTTGTTGACTTGGAAGTGTCTCTTGCAGTGTTGTTTTCTAAAGGAAAAGGAAAATAACAATTCGTACCACTTGCTAGTTTCCAAGAAGTTGATCCTCCGATGAGCTCTCAGTAGGGGAGAGGTCTGTATTGGGGCTCGTTGGATTTTAATTAGGCCTCAGGTTTGGTAAAGGAAGGGTTAGATGTGTTTTTAAACTTGCTCATGTGGTTCATTCAAGAGGTCCAAGAACTTCATGGTAAGTGAAACACTATAGCCCGTTGTAACATCTCCACTCAGAAGTTTTAGGGAGCAGGGTTTTATTTTTAGCATGGTTAGGTTGTTGAACTCCACTCTCAACCAAGTGGTAGAGGATTTTGCTAAATTGAAAAAAGACCACGATCCTAGGATTTATGCTTTGGAAAGGAACTTCTTGCAAATTCGTAAAGGTCTTAATTCCTTGATAAACCTCAACAAGGATTTGCTTGAGACCATGATTGAAGGTTTGGTGCTTCTTAATGAGAAAGAAAAAGAATTGAGTAGCAAGTCCCTCTTCCTTGACCCTTTGAAGCAGGCTTTGGGTGAGGACTTTGAGATTGGGAAGTAGGCTACTGACTTGGGGACTAGTCTGAGTGTTTGCACTTGCAACAAAACAAAGAAATGCAATGTGGTTCCTATGTAAGATGTAAAAGAAATTAAGGAGATGCATGAAAAGGTGATAACCAAGGATGTGGAAGCGGTGAGGATGTTAAAAGAGCTTCTCTAGTTGTTGTTTTGTGTTCACTTTTTGTTTGTTTTTTGCTGATGGTTGGTTGATTGTGGTTTAATCATCTTGTTGGTTTTTGGGGCAGCATTACTTCTTTTTCTTTTGGGTTTCCTTCTCTTTTTTATATGGTTTCAGGAACCCTTCAAAACCTATTTTACATTAATAAAAAACATAAAGTCATTTCACAAGCACCCATAAGCATTATTGAAAGTAATTCCATATGATTAATAATAGGAGTTGAGTAACCTATGTTAAACACAAAAATATTTACAAGTTAATACAAGACTTAGGAATATAGAATTAAGTGATTTAGATCTAGGTTCATTGAGCCCCACAAGACTACTATCATAACTCAATATCAAGTGAAATAAGAATAAGAACACATTTTTTAATCCAATATGATTTTCTTAAATTAATCATCATTGAGTAAACATGTTCCAACACACTCAATTAAAATATCAATTATAGCTACACAACATAAGATAGCTAAGGCATAGCATATAGTGACCAATGAGATAAAATCCAAAAGATGATATCATTATATAAATCTAACTAAAATTCATCTAACACTAGCATGATTTAGATATCAAGATGCATAATAAATAATCATGATGCTAAAATTGATGATATAATTTTAATCACATTTAATAGTGAAAATGGTGAAATTAAAAATATTGTAGAGTTCAAGCATATGGAAATACAAACATGTGAATCCAAATTACATGATCCTCAATGGAAACAAAAAAAATATTAGCAAGTATGTTATCAATATACAAACTCAAAACTCAACAATAGAATGAGGCACATACATGTAGGACCTTGTACATCCCCCTCCCTTAAAATTAGGATTACTCCTAGAAGCTTGAAAAAGGATGAGGATAAAGAACCCACAACCACATAGCATCATCCCATTAGCTATTGAATCATCATGATGATCCCATTGGACCATTACCTTATTTGAGTCTCATCCCTAAAGGATTAACCTTTGATGCTATAATATATTTAGATATTCTAAATAAATTATCTTGCTCTCCTCAACCAACAAAACACTCTAGCCAAGAACATGCATCACATATTGAACACACTATCTCAAAATAGAAACATGAAACACATTGTGGATGTGTGAGACTCTAGGTAGCAAGGAAAGTTCGTATGCAATAGTAAAAAACATATTTCAAATTTTAAATGGCTTAACATAGAATGGGGTAGAGAGGGAGCGGGAAGAGGAATGGGGGGTGGAAATTTGAAATCTAGGGATGAATCTGGAGAGGAAGGAGATGATTTTACAAAGGTAGATGGTTTTCTTCTACTGGGTTGGCTACTGGTGCCAATCTGTGGGGTTGTTGTGGAGTGTTGGCTATTGTCTTTGGCCTGGGATGCGTTGTTGTAGGTCTATTTGTTGCTTCTGTCCTACTGGGAAGATGTGGTTTGGTGTTGGTAGTTGTCGTTAGCCTGCTAGGGAGTTGTGTTTCGGGACTAGCCATTGCAATCTCCCTGTGGGGTTTTTTTGGGTCCTTTCCTTTCCTTGGTGTTTCTTGTTCTTTGGGGTTTTTGTTTCAAAGTGTTGGATGGGTGGTTTATTTTCTACTTTGGATCTATATCTAAGCAACTCTCCTTCATGGGTTTATTAGGTCTCAAGAGGGTTGGGCTTAATTTTTTTCTACTTCTGAGACTCTCCTTGTTGATGTTGTAATCTTCCTGGTTGTAGATGGTTCCCCATTGGCCTCTGTTCTTTTATCCTCAAATATTTCTCTACTGATCTCTTTAGTTTGGAGCTAAAGGAAATGCTTGTTGTCCTTTTTCTTAATATGTTGGTTTTAGCTAGGCTTGAGGTTGAGATGGAGTGGTGGATTTCCCTCCTTGTTGTTGTTGGATAAACTAGGTTTTATATCTCATTTTAAGATTCTTATGGAGCCAAAGGAAGTGTTTACTACCCCTATTTTTGGTGGGTGTTGTTTTTTATTATAGGAAAATAAGGTTTTGAAGGGGCCTCGAAACCCTTTACAAGATAAGTCATTGCTTCATCATATAATCAAAACATAACAAGCAACCAAAAACAAGCACACAGACAACCAGAAAAAAAACACAAAAAAATAGAAGCACACTAGATATTTTTCAGAATATTCACAACTTCAAGATCATTGTCAATTATTTTCTGATGGAAATTCATAACTTCCACCACTTCATCAATAAGAATACTAGTCTTTGCATTAAGTTTGGTCTTGTTGCGAGTACGAGTAAAAGGCCCAGTATCAGTAGTGGTCTTATGCTGCACACCACCCTTAGCCACCATGTCTTTCGTTCTAGAACTGCCCCCTAGCCACTTTCTAGCCTTCTTATTCAGAAGACACAAAACCATAGCCTCATTGCACATGGCATGTTTGCTAACCTCCACAACCTTCTCTAACTTGTCTTTAATATTAGCAAACTTTTGCTCAAAGGCATTCTTCACTTTGAGAATTTCATTAACAACCATTTTAAGGGTATCAAAAAGTTGATTGACCTCAACCTACACTTTATCAATTTGAGCCTGCATATTCATCCCCTTAGAAGAGGAGGCCTCATCAACATTATTACAAACAACTCTAACCCAAACATTAGTATAATTCATCTCATGAAAAACCCACTTAAAAATATTCAATAGGGAGAGGGAGCTCTCCTTAACAAGACCAAGATAATCAGGCATAATTTCCCTTCTAAAATTAAAACCATATTTTTCAATGGCATAATCTTCCTGAAAATCACTTCTAGATGAAGCATTCTTCAAAGTATCCTTCCCTTTCTGAGTTGACACCATCACCCCTTTATCCAAATTTTGCTTCATCACCTGGTACTCAGAATCCAGCTGGTTGCTAGCAAGATCCTGCTACTCATCCCTCTCTAAGCCCACAATAGAACTTTTCCTCTGCTGCCCCTCTTTAAGCTGCATGACAGGAATAGGGGGGACCCCTGACTGACCCTTATTTACCAAATCCTCCTTGCATAGGTTTTCCATCGCAGACCCCTTCAACTTCTTTCCACCCGACCCCTTCACAGGGTTTGATTTCAAGCTGGGATGATCACCCTCAACCTCCTCACTCATATCATATGCATCAGTGATTGGGGATTGAGCATTCTTTCTTTTCTTGTCATCAACCTTCGTCTTTATACTCCTCAATCCCTTCACAACTTTAGACTTTTGGTAGGACTTCACAATCTCTACCTCATCACTAGTAATATACTCATCATGCTTGGAGGGGGTAGGGGAATGGTTCTTTTTCCTCTTCTTACCATTTGAGATAGCAAGAGACTTCAACTCATCTTCCAAGGAAGCATCAGACCTAGGGGAGTAGTCTTCATCCTTGGATTCCTCCTCAGACCCTGTAACATACTCCAAATTTTTCTTTTTTTTTACCAACATTGGGAGGATTAGGTTGGGCAGGGAGAATAAAATCCTTGACATAGTCAGTAATCAACACAATAAGACCTTCATGGAGGATAGGGTTTCTAGGATTACGTCTATGATCCCTTATACTAGTTTCAAGAGAGACCAAGAGGTAGTAAGGAAACAAAATTATCTTTTTATGCCTAAAATGGTTCAATAAGACAAAATGATGCCCAAAAAAAATAGAAAAGCATCCATCCAATGTAAAATACCTCATTATCTTCTCCACGACATCTATCCAAATTTCCTTGAGAGAGGAACGCATATAGCCACCACATTTCACCTTTTCAAACTTCCTCCGCTTGTTGTATTGAAAAAAACATCCATAGCCAGACTAGACTCATTCTTATCTCTGTAAAATTTAACAGTAGTTGATAAGCCTGTAATTTCAGCAATGAGTTCCTATGTGATTGTAAATTCCTTTCCCCTATTTCCAACACCCTATTATGCCAACCCTCCAAAAAATCCTATGAGATCTTTTCATCGAACCCATGCAACTTCTCCATATATGGGGTAACTCCCTCAACTTCCAAAAATTCCCATAGCCTTTTGTTAGCTTTCATAGTGTTGCAAGATTTGGGCTCCGTTCTATTTTGGCTTCCTCCCACCAGGTAGGTAGCTATTAAGGAGATAGGTTGCATTGATTACAAATCTAAACATTAATTGTTCATTGTGTCTCTAGATTCTTGGAATGTGTTCCATGTACTAAGATTAGGATGAGATTAATATTTGATGAAATAATCATGATTATTGACATTTGTAATTAATTCTAAATGTAAAGATGCCTATTTCTGAGGGTGTCCCATAGTGAGTTCCTAAAATAATAGGGACACATGGTTCCTCATGGTAGGTGAAACTTTCACCTTGTTTGATTAACTATCTGAGTAACAGTATATACGAATGCATGTAAAAGATCTGGGAGTTAGGATTTGATGTTTGCATGCTTGAGGATCGATTAAGTTTAGTTAGAGATTAAAGATTAAAGGATTCAATTTAGTTTCCGGATTTAAGTTTGGTTTAGTTTAGTTTGATTCAGGTGGGTTGATTGGGTTGATTATCTCCGGTTGCATGCATGTTGGATTTATTTGGGTGCATGTGGTGCTTGATTGCTTAATTACATGGCTAATAACATTGGGTTGTATGACAGATAGCAGGGACTACCTCCAGTTAACAAGGGATGACCATTCTTTGGGAATGGTGTTGAGTAAATGTTTCAGTTAACTATAAAGCACTTGAAGCCAACTTGGGCGCCCAAGATTCTTTATTGGAATTACCTCTCATGCATGATAAGATATTTTTGAAGGCTCAGTTAAGTAGCTTTACTTAAGGGTGTCAACTTTGAGGAAGAGCTTTGGAATTATCACCGAAGTGAAGGAGAAGTTGTAGCTTCAGTTTGGGACACTCAAATGCATGAAGCACATGTTGTAAGCTTTAGTCTTCACTGAATAACTCAACTTGAAGGAATATGGCGTACCTTTTCAAGGGCTTGAGCTTATGCATTGTAATTATCGCCATTTGATTATTACAAGGTTGCATATTGTCTCTATATCTCATTCAAGTTGAATAGAGTTGTCATAATTGTTATTGCGGGTGTGAAGAAGATTGGTAAAGATAGTAGAAGCATTCTCAAGCAAGAATTGGAGCTATTGTAATTCAGAGATTGAATAATAGAATAATTCTTGGTGGAGTTTTTTCCCGAAAGGGTTTCTCCATGGTATATCTTGTGTGATCCTTCTAATATCCTATCTAGTTCTTCTATCAACTTCTCTCTTCATTCTACAACAGTAAAATGAGTTAATCAAGATAATCATCCACAAAGAATTTATGTAACAAAGAAAAGACTTACTTATAACAGCAATATTGAAGTTTTACAGAGTATTAAGCTAAGAAAACACCTCAATTTTCAACATTTGGTATCAGAGCTAAGGTTGGGTAGAGTATTGGGACACCTTTCTCTTTAAAGTTTGAAGGATTTATTGGCTTAGTGGGAGATCTTATTATTTTAGTAATTTGCTGATTTTGGAATTAAGTTTTTGTTACAATGAATTCAAGGTTAGATATTGAAAGGTTCAATGGTTCTTTATGATATTGGAAATTAAAATGGAAGATCTTCTTGAAAGATCCAATGTGGTTAAAAGCTGAGGTTAATAATAGAGACAAAGAAAGCACTGAACTATATGTCAGAGGATGAAGATTGGGCTAAGTTAGATAAAAAGGCAAGAGGAACAATTAGATTGTGTCTTGCTGATGTTGTTCTTTTAAATGTTTCAGTGGAAACCAGTGCATATAAATTGTGGAAAAGAATAGGAGACATTTATCAAAAAAAGAGTCTAACAAATAAGTTGTATCTAAAAAGGCAATTATATTCATTGAAAATGAAAGATGGTGATTCTGTAGCACAACATTTAAATGCTTTCAATTTAATTCTTAGTCAGTTAGCATCTGTAGATGTAAAGCTTGAGGATGAAGATAAGTGCATTTTATTGCTTTGCTCTTTACCAGATTCTTGGGAAAACCTAATAGTTGAAATTAGTGGTAATGGTGCAAATCCAAAGATGGATTCATTATTCCTACTCTCCCTATCAAAGAGATGAGGAGGAAATCTAAAAGCTGGCTCCCAAGATGCCTTGTTTTGTAGAGAGTGAGCTAAAGAGAAGGAATCTAAAGTAGACAGAAAGGGTAAGTC